>RJWJ010025463.1:0-23950 GCA_004363605.1 Indri indri
CCAAAAGGTAGAAGAGGAATTAAAACACACAAGCCCCTTGAAAGGAATACATGCACTGGAACACATACACAGTAATAGAGAATTTCAGAGCAGTAGCTTTAGGCAGGAGGCTTTTTTTGGAGTCACATTGCTTGATGGTTTTCCTCAGTGTGGGTCTGGCCTTAAGAAGGGAGCAGTAAAAGGAAGTTGCAGCCACAGCCCATAGAAAACCCACTTCTGGACCCTTCAGTACTAGAAGGAGGAGTTAGACCTCTTCCTCTGCCTTCTTTCTAAGCTTCCAGTTCAAAGCCTGAGGTCTGAGCTAATCTTGTTGACCTTTCTTCCTCCATAAATGGGAAAATACTCCCTAAAGGAAACTAAGTTCAGCTATAAACCTTGGAGGCATCAGAGCTGGGTGTCCCTGGGGTTGGGTTTGGCTGTCAGCTCAGGGCTCCTGGGAAGCACCAGACAGTGGGAGGCCTCGACAGGGAGAGGAAAGGCTTGGGTTCCTCTGTGTTAGCTGATCCAGGGGGTTTTCAGTTGGGCTGCCTAACTCTTCTTACTCCACTCAGCTGACCCTAGAAAATGCTTGGCTTAACTGCAGAGCTGTATCAATTACAGTAATTTACATGAATTATTTACCAATTATCCTTAATTACCAGGCTACATGATCACAATTATGCATATCATCAAATGTGTGCCAGATCAACTTGGTTGTAAGATTTATTTGATTGCAATACTAATCATTGTGCACATCTGCTTAGTCTTCTTTGTGAGTTGCTCACATAGCATGGGCATTTTCCCACACCTTGAAAACAATGGAGGTAATATTGGAAGGCACTTGCTATTTATTAATGGGCTGAAGGAAGGGAGAAAGGTAAGCAATGATGATTATATCTGCTTCCAAACCAAATAAATTCAGATTGTTAGTTTGGAAGATAAAGTAAGGGCAATTGTACTTCATTAGTACACAAGCTTCTGTCCTGGATGTCAGGAACTTGTCTTATTCATGTTTCTACCTTAGACTCTAACTAGTAGGAATTCAATAAACATTTGTTGAATTGAATTGAATTGAATTTGAAATGACAGTAGGCTCTATTTCGTGGCCCAAACTATTAATGGTCACTATTGTAAAATAATGCGGTCATGCACTGCATAACGATGTCTCATCAACAACAGACTACATATGCCATGGTGCTTGGAGCAACAGGCTATATTATATGGCCTAGGTATGAATTGGCTATACCATCCAAATTTGTGTAAGTACACTCTATGATGTTTGCACAAGGATGAAATTGCCTAACGACACATTTGTCAGAATGTATCCCTATTGTTAAGTGATACATAACTGCACACTGAGACTATTTCTTCCACTATTTTGAAGCTTTCTAAGATCACATGTATGGGATTTTGTAAGGCAAAAATATTACACTTAGAGTGAAATGCAGTATTGATGTGCCTTGAATTCTTGATCCCTGTGGCCCATGTCACTCTGCAAAGATAGCATTTCATTTCTTGAGAAGGGGAGTTGAGCTCATTAACTGCTTAAATACATAAGGTAATGAGCTAGACCACCATCAGTGCAAAACCTGTGTGTTGGCAGTAACAAGTAACCTGTGTTTGCTAAATTATTCGAAAAATTATTATTGTTTTGAAAATTACATTTTACATGGTATAAATTCAAATAGTACAAGACAAACCGTATGGTATAGTAGTGAAAGGTGACTCTTCCTTTCACCCTGGGGCCCCCAGTTGATTCTCCAAGGGCAAGATTGTACTTTCTTTTTGATCCCGTCCAGAAATCTTCTATGCATATATTTGTATATATATAGTTTGAAAATTAAATAATTAGTAATTAGATAATATTTAAGACATACAAAAAGTATGAAGAATAATGCCACAAACATATGTATTCCCACCCTCTGATTTAAAAAATAAAGCCAACCGTGGAAGCCTTTTAATGCCTCCACCTGATTCCATTTCCCTCCAGAGGTAGTTGCTCTTCTGAATTTGGTCCCCATGCTCGCTCCTCATACTTTTATACTATATTTATGTGTCCTAAGAAACGTGTAGTACAGTCATGCATTGCCTAACGATGGGGATATGTTCTGAGAAACGCATCGTTAAGTGATTTTGTCCTTGTCCGAACATCATAGTGTGTACTTACACGAACCTGGATAGCATAGCCTACTGAGCCTACGCACACCTAGGATATAGGGTACAGCCTATTGCTCCCAGGCTACAAACCTGTGCAGCATGTGACGGTACTGAATTCTGTTGGAAATTGTAACACAATGGTCAGTATTTGTGTATCTATAGATATTTAAACATAGAAAAGGCACAGTAAAAAGTATAAAAGATAAAAAGTGGCACACCTGTATAGGGCACTTACCATGAATGGAGCTTGCAGGACTGGAAGTTGCTCTGGGCGAGGCAGTGAGTGAGTAGTGAGTGAATGTGAAGACCTAGGATGTTACTGTATACTACTGTGGATGCTATCTAGGCTGTACACTTAGGCAAGAATAAATTTATGAAAAAGTGTTTTTCTTTCTTCAATAATAAATTCGCCTGAGCTTACTGTATCTTTTACTTTATAAACTTTTAAATTTTTAAACTTTTTGAGTCTTTTGTATTAACACTTAGTTTAAAACACAAACATGTTGCACAGTTGTACAAAAATATTTTTTAATATCATTATTCTATAAGCTTTTTTCTGTTTAAAAAATTTTTATTTATTTTTAAAATTTTTTGTTAAAAAGTAAGACACTGGTTGGGCACAGTGGCTCACTCTTGTAATCCTAGCACTTTGGGAGGCTGAGGCGGGAGGATCGTTTGAGGTCAGGAGTTCAACACCAGCCTGGATAACATAGTGAAACTTCATCTTTACAAAAAAAAAAAAAAAAAGAAAAGAGACAAACACACACATTAGCCTAGGGCTACATAGGGTCAGGACCATCAGGACATTGCTAGGTGATAGAAATTTTTCAGCTCTATTTTAATCTTATGGGACCATCATTATATATGTAGTGCGTCATTGAAATGTTGTTGTGTGGCACATGATTGTAATGTTTTTAAAGAATATATTAATATTTATGAAATCATATTGTACATATTCTTTTGCCACATTATTTTTCTTCTCAGCATTTTAAGAGTCATCCATGTAGATGTGTATAACTTTACTTACTCATTTTTATAACTATATAGTATTCTACTATGTGAATATATCACAATGTATACATTAATTATTCTTTCTTTTTTTTTGGAGACAGAGTCTTGCTCTGTTGCCCATGCTAGAGTGCAGTGGCATCATCATAGCTCACTGCAACCTCAAATCCTGGCTTAAGCGATCCTCCTGCCTCAGCCTCCTGAGTAGCTGGGACTACAGGCATGCACCATGATGCCCGGCTAATTTTTTTTTTTTTTTTTTTTTTTGAGACAGAGTCTCACTGTGTTGCCCGGGCTAGAGTGCCATGGCGTCATCCTAGCTCACAGCAACCTCAAACTCCTGGGCTCAAGCAATCCTTCTGCCTCAGCCTTCCTAGTAGCTGGGACTACAGGCATGCACCACCATGCCTGGCTAATTTTTTCTATATATTTTTAGTTGTTCGATTAATTTCTTTGTATTTTTAGTAGAGACGGGGTCTCGCTCTTGCTCAGGCTGGTTTCGAACTCCTGAGCTCAAATAATCTGCCCACGTCGGCCTCCCAGAGTGCTAGGATTACAGGCGTGAGCCACTGTGCCCGGCCCCCGGCTAATTTTTTTATTCTTTGTAGAGACAGGGTCTTGCTATGTTGCCCAGGCTGGTCTTGAACTCCTGGCCTTAAGTGATCCTCCAGCCTTGGATTCCCAAAGTGCTACGATTATAGGCATGAGCCACTGCACCTGTCCTACATTAATTCTCTTTGATGGACAATTAGGTTGTTTCAGTTTTTGCTACCACAAACAATACCGTAATGAGCAGTCTTATATGTGCCTCTTGATGTAAATGTGTGAGTTTCTCTAAGGTATATACCTAGGAATGAAATTGCTCAGTCATGGGGATATGCATATTTTAAACTTTTCCAGATATTGCCAAATTGTTTTCCGAAGTGATTATATACATCCTTGTAAAATTTATTTTTTAAGTAATAAAAAGAACTTGACCTAGAGTGATACATACATGTCATAGGCAATCAGGTTTTGGAATTTTATTGCTTTACTTATCAATTTAAATTTCTTTCAAAACATGTGATTCTGGCAAGAGGTGGGGCTGGGATTTGAACTCAGGACTTCAACTTCAAACCCTGTGTACTTTCTTTTGCTTCAATTCTGTCTCCTCTACTTGAAGGCATCCTACCTCCTTGCATGTGAAATTTCAGCCTAAATGAAAATATGAGTTCCTTTGTAGCTTGGATTGTACTTTATGTGATTGTAGAGGAGACTCTAATCCTTGACTTCCTTTGGTCTTTGCTGGTGATGGGTTTCAGGACATGATACCCCAAAATATGGCACCTTGGCATTTGAGAAAATAGCAGAAGCAGGAAGTTCATTCTCACCTTCCCCTCCTCTTGAAGCAGGTCATAAAACCTAAGAAGGATTCTCTGACCTTCCCCTGAAGCCCCCATGTGAGAGGTGCCCTTTCTATACCCAGAGGAAGGGAACATCCTTATTCCCAAAGACACAGGGACACCCAAGAATCTGAACAACTAGGCCTTTTAAATTTTCCCATGTATTACCATTAGACCATACCCTTTGGTTCAATTATATTTCTCTACCACTGTCCACGTCTTCATCAAACCTAGCATAAAAAATACATAGGTTTACACATTTCTTCAGGTCTTCATTTCCTTATGAAGGCTCCCATGTCACATAAAACTTATATTAAATAAATTTGAATGCTTTTTTCTTGTTAATCCGTCTTTTGTTACAGAGGCCTTAGCCAAGAACCTAATGATAGGTGAGAAATGATATTTCTTTTCTCCTGCATGATAATGAAGTATTTCTTCTGCTCCTCCTTCTTTTCTTCCTCCGTCTAAACCTTAACTTCATTTTCTTTTTGAGACCCAAGTAATACACGTCCCCCATTCAACCCTTCCCACCCAAATCTCATTTTGCTCACTAGACTGTACAGCAACTTTTTGGTGGATATCTTGCTAGTTTCTTGTAGGGACAGTTTTTGAGACTATGTGATACCCTGTATCTCATCCAACTTTCACCCACTAGTCTTAGCATCTACCAATAATTACTGCCTAACACAGTTGTTATCGGGGTGGTTACCAATTAGTGGCGTACAATCTTATTTAAACCTCAAAATAACCTCAACCATATGTTTTTTTATCATTGTGAGTATAGACAAAGCAGCAAGGGAATTAATGAATACGAAGGGCTAGTTATTGTCTATATGTTTTCATATGTTAAATACCTTGATTTAGCCATTGTTCAATGTACACATATATCAAAACATCATGTTGTACACCATAGCTACATATGCAATTTTTACTTGTCAATTAAAAAATAGTAAAAGTTGTAGAAGGGATATTAAAGTTTCTTTATGCATCTCCAAGACTATGATTCTATGAACTATTAAATACATTTGAATCTTATTCTGTACTTTAAAAAAATGCGTCCCAATTCAGACTAAAACTACCCTAACAACTTTTACTTCATATGAAGGAATTTATTTGCTGAAGTTGCAAAAAGAAAAAACTTAAGAGATGTTCTGCAGCATAAAGGCCTGTAGGCAGCCTCTGAACCCAAGAATCTAACTAAATAGAGCATAAGTTGATGTTTCATTCTAATAGGACCTGCAGGGTTCAACTTCTCTTGAAAAGGAAGGTTAAATTTCACTGTGCATCAAGAGACATGTTCCTGCTTCTAATCCTCCTGTTTAAAAACATGTATATCGGGGGAGAGAATGCTTCACGTCCTTATCAAGTAGGGCATAACAAAATTGGAAATTGGTTTGTGATTTATTGCACCTCTGGCAACACACTGAAGTGTATAGTAAAATTAACTTTTGGTATATACAGTAGCTGTTTGCACAGCATGAGTTAAGAAAGACCCTGTGAGTAGGAGAGGTCATAGATAAATGAGGCCAGAAATGGAAAACTTCCATGTCCCAAGCAGCACAAATGTGTGTTGTTGGGATTTGCTAGCATTTGCATTCGATCTTTGTGGCTAGTAGGAACATAGAAGGCCCTGCAGGTCCTCCTCTCTTCCTTCCTCCAGCCACCTGGACCTGTGAAAGTCCCTCTGATACAAGGATCTCTTTGTTTGTGGTCAAGTCAGGACCGCTACCAGTCGGCAAGCAAAGAGAGTCGAGTAGAAGTCCAGGCAGCAGTTGCACAAGACCATATTGTTGCAGCCTTGGGGTGGTGAGGCATTTTTGGCTAGCAGGATATTTTGAACACCCACAGGAGCTCAGGGTTGTGGACATAGCCATGGACAGGGAAAATATTTGATAGCAGAGCCCTTTCTGGAAATTCCCACGTGGTGAACAAGAATGTGCAGTGTAATTTTGGTTTCATATTAAAATTCCTTGAAGCAGGCCCTAGGACTATATTGGGTTTTCAGATCTTTCCCTTAATGAAATTGCCAAATGCAACACTTTAGCATTAGGATTGCATTGCAGTAATATACACCAAAAAGGGGCTAATTTACATTTGTGCCCACACCATTAATGTAAGTTGGTTATTAGCTATTTATGCTAAAGAGCAGAAATATAGAACATAAAGGTAGTTTTATTAACTACATCTCGCCCTCTGAAATCTGCTGTGCATGGAGTTTACAATCAGTGATTTTTTCCCCCCTCTCCATGCAATGCGGCATTTACTCTGCCTAATTAACATATTTATTAACAAATTACTGCCCCCTTTCTGCTATTTGCATTTTATAACACATCACCACAATGAAGTTAATAAGGCAGTCCCATGCCCTGCTTTTGTGATTTTACTGGAATGTTACATTAGGCTTTTTGTCTCCTCTTGCCTTCATTTCTGTTTTAGGCAGGGGTAATTAAAGAAAAATGGCATTTATAAACAATGATAATGCAGGAATAATGGGAATGTAAATGAGTTTTGGTCATCACATCCTTTTTTTTTGAGACTATGGGCAGGTGTGAGCAGGAATGTGGGTGGGAGAGGGACCAAATCATGCATCTCATTCTCTGCTGACCAGGTCATCTCCTGGCTCACCAATCTGGAAAGGCCGTGCTTCTCATTCTTTCTCTCATGCTGATTGCTTCGGGATGTAGAAACCTGTGAGAAGTCAAGAGCAAAAAGAATGTGGGAACAGTTCTTGGGACATTAAAAAAAAGTACATATTTGTTATAAAAAGTTTCTAGAACTGTTTTCAACCTTAACAATATTAATGCCTGTGTATCAGATATTAAAATTAAATACAAATTTCTAGGGGTGGGTGGCAGGAGATTCCAATGTGCAGCCAAGGTTGAGAACTGCTGCTCTTAAGGGGCTTTCTAGACCAGGAATTCTAAAATCTTTTGGTGTGAAAACACTCTTTTTTTGTTCATTTTTTGAATGACACCATCTAGCTAAAAATATGTGAAACTTTTAAATTTATTCTTAAAATTAGAATTAAATAAAATGAATTTAGTTTTGAGAATTTGGGATGAAATTTAATGTGAGCCATATGTAAGGGTCATTAATCTGGGCAGGGACTCGTAATTTTTATGAGCATAAGCCTTATTCCTTTGCAAGTGGCTTCCTTTTAAATTCAACCCTCAAAGCAACATTCACAGCAGGGCTTTCTTAATATCTTATGAACCTAAGGGGAGCAGGCACTTCCAGCATACCTGTTGGTCTCATTGGCTTTCCCCCTTTGAGCTCTCTTGTTGCTTTTTCCCCCTCTTATTCTATGCTTAGATCTTATTTCTTGCCTAAACAGGGGCTAAGGGAAAGCTCCTCCTCTGTCCTATGAAGGTTTGCTGAAAATGAACTGACAATAGACAGATTAATAGGCGAAGAGGCATATAGATTTATTTAACATACTTAAGCACAGGGGAATTGCATGAGAATGATTACCCCATAACCCAGTGGGGTATAGATGCTTATAAATCCTTCATAGGAGAGGGGGAAGTTGGGGAATGCAGGCAATTCTTTTGAGGGATAGTAAATAATTTTTAGGGGGAATTAGTGGACCAGGGAGGTAGAAATTAACTTGTAAATGATTCTTTTTGGAATTTGAGTGTGCCCAAGACGCAGACATTTTCTTGTGAAAAAGTCCATCCAGGTGTGGTTGCATTCCTCAGTCTTCTTTTCTGCGATAGGTAATGAGATTTTAGGGAGGGCATGGGGGGCAATTGTGTTCTCTTTGGTGGGTCCAGTCATAAGATAGATAATGGGACATCAGAGTAGAGCCTATTCCAGTGTTTGATGACTTTCAAGGGCCTTTAATTGAAAATATCAGCATAGCAGGGTACCAAATTTGGGATGAAATTCTTCCTTCTCCTATATATTTAATGTTTCCTTGCAAATAGCTTGAAATGCCACAAAAATGTAATGTAAATAACCAGTGTCATTTAGAGAGATCTTACAGTTAAAATGGGAGACATTAACATGGATGTAATTTTAAGGAACCCTGTTGGTGATATCTATGCTTTTCTTGACAGCTTTTCCTGAGAAAATTCTCATTCTTCTCTTTTCACAGTTTTAGCCTGGGCTGAGAAATTGCTATAGAGAATGGGAACCATAGTCTTATCTTTACAATCTATCTCCTTTTTGATCCCATATTCATGATTTCTTCATCAGTGACTTAAATACATGTCAGGACGAGAGGAAGAGAACTGAAGTGGACTGAGGTTCACCAAGAAGGGAGAATTAGTTCATGGGTTTCCGTGGTTTCTTATTTTTGAAAGAGGCTCCAGGTGAGAAGTCCCAAACTTGTGTAATGGGTATGAATTGGCTCCATGACTTAGGTACAATAAAAAAAAAGCGTATTCCTTTATATTTTGAAAATCAAATTAGATATGGGTTATTATGTTTAGTCCTTAAGAGCCTGTGGTATCTCCAGTTCTTCAGCAGGTACTGTTGTCATGCTCCCTATTCTTGGGTGAGAGGACATCCTGGAAAACATACTCTGTATATGTTTCCTCTTTTCCCTTCCAGGTTTGCCTGAGACTATCAGTGTCAGGAAAATGTGTCAGCACAGTTCATCCTAGTTTATTGGAATAAAACTTAGATGCCCAGTCCACAGACAATTCCCTAGAGTTTGTCAACTTAAAATCACTTGATCCATAAATTTGGAGAGGAGAGCTTTATTTCTTATAAAGGATTGCAGTCTGCAGGCTAGCTGGCCTGCAGGCTGGGAAGCATAGCCTTTGGCAGAGGCCAAAAGATGGAACTTCGAAGGAGGAAGGGTGGTACAGGAATTTATGCTGAATGGGTTGTCTAAGTATACATATTCAACAGGTTATAGGAGGAGCTATGAATATTCACAAAGGGGGGATGTGCCTGTATGTAGTAAGCAAATATGCAAGTTACGTATGTCCCATGTTCACTTTGGGGTGGAGACTAACATTTCGATGCACTAAAATTAGGCTCTATATGTTAAAAGGTGAAGCAGAGGATACAGAGGCATCCTGTGCACAGCCTCTGTAAACCAGCCAGAACCAGGACATGGTCAGTGTTCTCTTATCAGGAAAAGGGAGGGGAGTCTGGTTGGGTTGGTCTCTGTTTAGCCCTTAGCAACGAAAGTCTAATGGCAGTTAGTGACGGAGGGGGTATAACGAGGCATGTCCAACCTCTCTTCATGGCCAGGAACTCAATTTTTAAGGTTGCTCTGGGGTCCCCTTGGCCAAGGGGAGGCATCTGTTCAGTTGGTTGGGGGGCTTAGGATCTTATGTTTAGTTTTCAAGCTATTTCATTTCTCTTCAAGCTCATATTTGGCCAAGAGTGTTTCCAGACTAAGGGCCAGATGTCCAGCTGTCTTGACAGAGCCCAAAATACACAAGAGCATTAATAAGCAATACCCTATATTAATTTAGTACTTTAATTTCTGGTTTAAAATTAAGCCAGTTAATTTTAATTCTGAGTATCAGGGAAAAGCAAAAAGACCCTAAAGTAGGTGTCTTAGGTTGGGATTAATTCATAGGCCTTCTAAGGGTCTGGCTGGGCGTTAATAGGTTTGGGAACTTGCTGAAATTGAATGGAAAAATTTGAGTGAATCTTGTATACATTTTTTTGGGTAGAGACATCTATCAGATCCTCAATGTGATTTGGGGCCTTAAATAGGTTAATAACTACTCCTGATTTTGGATTTTAGGATTACGAAAAATGTGCATTATGTGGATAGGGTAGGATCTTCAGGATAGGCCTTTAAAAACAAGTATTTGTAGCCATCATAGATGTGCTAAACTATAGAAATCTGAGTCCTCAGTTCTAAAGCCTCTTCTGACTCTTGTTCCCTTGGAAGTCGGATTACCCAGAATAGGGACTCGCCAGAGCCAAATGAATGCAGGGGATACACAGAACCACAGGAAGGCAGGCATTTCCTAGGCTCGATCTTCCCTGGCTCCTGGTAGACCTGCACGACTCAGGTGAATCCAAGGGGGCTGGGTGCTATGGCGGAGCTGGAGAGGCAGTAGCCACAGGCATGTGATGACATTCAGTCCATTTCCCCATTGGTGTAGGTAAATCCTTAGTTTAGTGTTCTGGAAAAAACAAGCAGTAACTGCTGATTCCTTTATCCCCATAAAATAACAGACTCATGGGTTTCTCTGAGGAAATAGAGCCACATGGTTGTACATAAATTTCATTACTCTTATTATCATCACTCCGATTTTAATTTGATTTAAAAATTTTATTGATCCTAATTGTAGCAGTTATGAATGTTTATATTATTTTCTGCCATTTCTAATTTCTGTAAAGAATACAGATCTTTGCTTCTTAATAATTGAAAATGACTGCCACTTAATGGTTTCATGCATTCATATGGAATTTCAATCTTTGGCTTTGACATTAAGGGTTAGTATATATTACCAGCTCTTTTAAAAAATTATATTGTTTTCTAAACCCAGCAACGTCCGATCAGTATGATCTAATAGTCTGTTGGTTTTCATTATGGAGGAAAATTAGTCAATTTGGAATGCAAAAAAAAGCTAAATAAACATATTTTTATATGTAAAAATAAGAATAGTGCTTAATGACATTTTGCTATTGGCTTTTGCTAAAGATGTATATTTTTTTAAATTTTCATTTGCAGTAATGCCAGATGGGTACCTCTGTAGATAATGGGTAAGAGTATGTGTTCGACACTTTCAGGTCCTGCAGAGTTAAAACATATTTGAGCCACCCTTTTTAAAACAGGCTGTTATGTTGGGAAGACTTGTATAAATACTCAGGAAAGGCCTTGTGAGAGAATAACCTGCTGCACTCTATTTGTGTTATGGTCACCGTATGCATAAGCTAATTTTAAATATTAAAACTCCAATTATAGAAGACCACTTCCCTGAAGGGCAGGCCATGTGGGGGTAGGGCGAAGGGTGAAGGGTGAAGGGCGAGGACTTGCAGGATGAGTCACAGAGCCAGCGGGTGGATGTGTGGAGGTAATATCCCCACAGCTTTTGTGAGATCATTCCTTGGAGTGCCCCTATATTCTGGGGGAGAAACTCGAATTGGTTTGTTCCTCTGATTGTAATTTAGAAGACGGTGTCCTCAGATGGAGTACTTCAATAGATAAACCTCACATTTTGAGAAATAACAATAAGCTGCAATTTTGACCCAGGGGCAGAGAAGTTAGAGAGAAGAACCCTAAATAATATGGTGTATGTTACACCAAGCGTTCTGCGGTTCAAGAGCACTTACTGGAGGGGAGGAGATTTGGAGCTCAGTAAACAGCTCTCATGCTTTCACTGAGATTCTTGGGATCAGGTTCTTTTGTGTCTCTGTCTGACCCCATTTGTGTTTTCTTTACTCATTTTCCCCAGCATCTTGGTTTTTCAGTAAATGCCGCTTGAACCCAGCTGCTTGTCTCAGTCGTGCTAAGGGAAACAAGGAAAAGGTGTTGGTCCTGGACTTGGACCCGGGGAAGTACCACAGCGGGAGCCCCTGCCTGCTGGACACTTGGGGGCCAGGTGGTACCAGATTTTTGATCTGGATTTGAAGCCCTGTGCTGTCACTTCATAACTGTGTGACTTTGGGCAAAATCACCCAAACTCCCAGCACCTCAGTTTTCTCATCTCTAGAACGGGGATAATAATACTTGCCTTATGAAACTGGTATTACACCAAGGTGTCCATCTAGCCTGGCTACAGATTTCAGGACCCCAAACATGGCATGGAAGAGGTGCCATGAGGACTGGAAAAGTTGTCATCTTACCAGTCACCCACGCATATGGGCAGAGTGTGGATGGTGAGAAGGGTCTCTTGATGCTTTGCTAACACTTGAGGAGGGCAAATCCTGGCTAGAACTGAGGCTGAGTTTTCCGCCAGCCCATTAGGATGCATACTCAGGGTTAGATTTCATTTAAATAAAATGAAGATGTTGATTTTTTTTGTATACCTGATTTTGGTTGAAATTCATACCTATTACAGAGCTATACATGGATTTTAAGAGCACAGAGAGAGCATACTCAACCTGGGTTGAGGTGTAATAAAAGGGTTCCTTAAAGAGCTGGCACCTGAGGTAAATCTTAAGTGATGAATAGGGGTTATCCATGGAGGGGAGCTGGGGGAAAGGAGCTCTAGGCAGATGGAACAGCATGAGATTGCATGGTGTGTGTGTGGAGGACACCTGATAATGTGGAGTTGCTGCAGTGTAATTAACTGCATCGAAGGTGTTGAAAGATGATTCTAGAATGGCACCGCCCAATAAAAGTTTCTGCAATAATGGTGTATTTGTTTTCTTTTGCTGCTGTAACAAATGACCACAAAATTAGTGACTTAAAATAATGCAAATTTATTATCTCACAATTTTGGAGGTCAGAAATCCAAAATGGGTCTCACTGGGCTAAAATAAAGGTGCCATTAGGGCTGCATTTCTCTCTGGAGAGTCTAGAGGAAAATCAGTTTTCTTGCCTTTTCCAAGTTTCAAGAGGCTGCCCGAGTTCTTCGGCTTGTGTCCTTTTTCTCCACCTTCAAAGCCAGCAATGGCTGGCTGAGTCTTTCTCATGTCGTCACTCTGACACTGACCATTCTGTTTCCCTTGCCCACATTTAAGGACATTTATGATTACATTGGGCCCATGCTAATAATCGAGGAAATCTCCCTATTTTAATGTCAGTTGATTAACAATCTTAATTCTGTCTGCTACCTTACTTAATTCCTCTTGCTATGTAATATAACATTCACATGTTCTGGGGATTAGGACATGGGTGTCTTTGGAAGGCTGTTATTCTGCCTACCACAGATAGAAATGTTCTATATCTGTGCTGTCTAACATAGTAGCCACTAGCCACATGTGGCTATTTAAATTTAAACCAATTAAAATAAATAAAATTAAACATTCAGTCTCTCAGTCACATTAGCCACAATTCAAGTGCTGAATTAGCCACATGTGGTTATTGGTTACCGTATTGGGCAGTACTGCTCTAGAAGGTAGGACGTACCAGAGAAGACAGCTCCAGTGCTTCCCAGTCTCTTCCATTAAAGCACCCTTGGCAGTAGACGAGCTTACATGGCATTGGGAGAGGTAGCGGAGCTCAATGAGACCCAATTCACACCAACTTTCTTTAGAGAAAAAGAGATTTTTATTTTGTCCAATAATATCTTCAAGTTTATTTTATTAAAAAAGTATATATATTTCCATATTTTCAAGTAAAATCAGCATTCTGTAAAAGTCACCATGTTTATTCTGGAACTCTCCTGGCCCATTGCCATACATTCTAGTGGTGAGATATATACCAACAGGAGAAGCCCAGCAGTGGAAATTTCTGGGCAGAGGAAGAATGTGGTCAGATTTGAAGAGGGACCATAAGGAGGATTGGGGGCAGGTGATGGCTTTGACAGCAAGTAGACTAGAGGTAAGGAGACCAGCTAAGAGGCTATGGGAGGACGGTTATGTGTCCTTGCCCTCTTGGACTCAGGTGATGTTATGTGGCTTGTTTTGGCCAATGAAATGTGGGGTGCAAGCTTTAAAGAGCAGTTCCTGCTTCATGATACTCTCTTTTTGCTCTTTGTGATACCTTCTTCCTGCACAACAAGCAATGGTTCAAATGAGGCTGCTCCATCAGCTTTCATCCTAGAGTGAAGACGTGTGGAGTGGCACTGCAGCTGCTCATGATGGGCTTGCAAAATGAGCAAGAAATTAGCCGATATTTTTGTCAACCACTGAGATTTTGGGATTATTTGTTACCACAGCAGAGCTTTGCTTATCCTGATTGATACAGAGATGGTACAGGATACTTGCACAGAGGCCTTGGCTGGGTAAAATGTGTACCAAGAGAGATGTTGGCTTTTTAAAAAAATTTTTTCTTTTTGATGTTGACTTTTAAAAATGATTACAGCTGAAGGGTGATCCTAAGCCTTAAACTACATTTATACTGTTTGCTTGTCTTTATATAACAATCATTCTCTTTTTTTCCCCCAAGTTTAGGTTCTTTTTACTATTTAGTTTATGCTTTTAGACAAATCAAATTACACAGAGCCAAGATCATTTCATGGGAATACTCTCTGATCAGATTTGGGCTGCAAGAACAGACCATGGAAACATAATTTAGTGGAGACACAAGATTTTTCTGTTAACTAGAATTGTTGGAAATTGAGAAGATGGGTTTTCATCTTTCATATGACTTTCTTCCCTGGTTTATTCCATTGAGTTGTCATTAGTTTGCGATTTTCCTTCAAATGCCAATAGATAAAATTTTGGTAGCAATTTTTAGAAAGGGTTGAGGACTAATGGCAAGTTACTGGCTGACTTGGATATTTTTTCCTTTTCTTTGTCAGTAGTGATACTGTTTCCTTAGAGCAATAAATAATGGTACTATTATATCTTATAAACAAAATATTATCATATTCCAGAGCAAAATTGGAATGTATATTCCAAATGTAATGGGCCTTCTTCTGAAGACAGAGATTTTAATAGTCAGAAGAGACCCAGTAGCTGCATGGAAAAATGCTACGAATCACCCACAGTATAATATGTCATTTTTATGTCCAACTTTGAGGAGTTTATATTATTGTTACTTGACCTGTTTGTGTGCATAAATGAAGGCTTGGAAAGAAAGTGGAGTTGCTTGTGGGGGAGGAGAACAAGTATATTAAAATAGGTGTCATGATTCAGAAGATTTATGAGTTGACTGAGGTCCGCTGTTCACCTGGATGGGCTTCTGTTTCCTTTTTTGTTTCCACTAGTACAAAAATACCCTTTGTTGCTCTTTCTTGGCCAAAGTATGAATCTTGAAACACAGAGGAGCCACAATCCATGTGATTTTCATGGACTCTTAAGTGGTGGTGGTAAGGGGAGCATGGGGCAAATAGGGTTGGTGTGTAACCTCATCAGGACCCAAACGCTTTAGACTGTTTGCTTCTATTGACAAAATTTTTCCCTTGTCAAGGGGAAGAATGTCAGGGAAGAAGATGTATGTATTAGGTTCCTTTTTGATATTCTCAGGCCATTTTTGGAAGGGGACAGGAACATTTCCATATATTTCCTGAGCCTATGTATATTCAAAGTTATAAACTATATTTTTGATGTGTATTCGTACATAGCCACTCTGCAATCAGCATCTAAAACAGAGCTGACAATTCTTTTCCACTGACAAGGGAAGAATTTTATTAATAGAAGCTTTTCTATGTAATGAGGCAAAACAAACAAACAAACAAAACAAAACACAAAAAACCCTGCATAGTAAAGTGGAATGTCTTAAAGTAAATTGTTGTAAAGTGACTCACATTTTCTCCTAGGAGCTATAGTAAAATCAAAGATTGTTTTTTCTGATTGAAGAACTGACAGTAAATAAGTCATAGGTATTATCAATGTATTATAAAGGAGAGATACAGGTGTAGACTTCAGTAATAATTTAGTTGTTGAATTAATAAAGTAGTAAAATGGGTATAAATCCATAAGGAGAGGCCAATATTGTGTAAGGTACATGTAGGAAACCAGAAACCTCATGCATCATGAATTTGACTCAATTAATGATAGCTATAACAAATATTGATTAAACATTAAATTACCCACTATTTCTCTTGCCTCCTTAGGAATGATTTAAATGCTCTTGCCCTTTAAAAGAGGCAGTCCAATGAAGTTTTAACCAATATTTTCTTTTTCCCTTACAGTAAATTTCCATGTAGAAGACAGGCACTGTTGACTTTTATCACTGATCTTAAAATAGAAGGTGTTTCATAAATGAGTGTTATTTTTGATTATGGGACTTCTTCCTCCAAAAATTATTTTCTAAAATGAGGCCGATTATTCCATTCACAATAGCACATAAATATGAAATACTTAAGGATAATCTTAACAAGAAATGTTTAGGTCCAATATGAAGAAAATTGTAAAACTTTACTAAGGGAAACAAGAGAAGACTTTATGTTCTTTGGGGGGGGGGGGAGCCAAATGTCTTAAAAATAAGAATTATGTTAATTCTTTTCAAAATGGGTTTAATAGGATTCTAATTATTATTTCTATAACATATTTTGGGGACTTAAAAATAATACCAAAACTGTTTTGGGAGAAAAAAATAGAGAATGGCCAAAAATTTTTTTGACAGATAATGAGAGAGCACTTGTACTATCATGCATTAAAATGTATTATACCACTTCACACACATTACAATGACTGTTATCAAAAAACAAAACCCAAACTTTGGTGAGAATGTGGAGGAATTAGAATGTGCATTGCTGGTGAGATTATCAAATGGTGTAGCGGCTATGGAAAACACTATGGCGGTTCTTTGAAAAAAAATTTTTTTTGCTTTACATATATTATTTGCTCTAAATTTACAATATAAATATTGTCTCTCCCAATTTGTATACTGGAAAATTGAGGGTCAGAATGACTAATAATAGTGTCGTGCTCAAACAGAAAAATATTTTGCCAGAGATTTTCTTCCTCTCTTAAAAAATTAAACAGAGAATTACCATTTGACCCAGTAATTCCATTTCTGGGTATATACACAAAAGAATTGAAAGCAGGGACTTGAACAGATATTTGTATACCCATGCTCATAGCGGCATTATTGACAATAGCTGAAAGGTGGAAACAACCTAAATATCCATCAACAGATGAATGGATAAACAAAATGTGGTATATTCATGCAATGGATTATCATCCAGCTGTAAACAAGAAGGACATTCTGATACATACTACAACATGGATGAACCTTAAAGACATCATGCTAAGTAAAATAAGCCAGACACAACAGGACAAATATTGTATGATTCCACTGATATGAGGCACAGTCAAATTCTATTTGATTCATTCTGGGGGTACTGAAGAGGGGGAATTATTGTTCGATGAGCACAAAGTTTCAGTTTGGGAAGATGAAATGATTCTAGAGATGAATGGTGGTGATGATTGCATAACAGTGTGATTACACTTAATGCCACTGAACTGTACACTTACAAACATTAATAGTTAGAATGGTAAATCTTATGATGGTATGTATATTTTACCACAATAAAAAATGCCAAAAAATTATATTACAGTATATAAAGTAGCAGAGTAATTGCTCAAGACTGATACTCAGTTCAATATAACCACATAGTCGAGATGGACTATTATTAATATGATTAATATGTTAATGAATTTAATCTTTGATATAAATAGCCATCATAAATACGTTGGGAAAAGAAGAATTATTGAATGAATACTATGGCGATTAGTAAACTATTTTGGTAAAAATACATACTAAGCTCTTACTGTAATCTAAAATACCAGGTAGAACAAGGTGTTCAATTAAAAAATGAAATCATAAAACTTATAGAAAAAGAAACAAGAATATTTTTCTAATCTCAGGATGGGGAAGGACTTTCTAACTGTAAAAACGATAGCATTACAAAGAAACATTGGACAGGTTTCATGCATAAAAATACTTCTGTATGTCAAAAAGATCATAAAAACCAAAAGGCAAGTGATAAACTATAAAAAATATTCATAGACAAAAGGTTTATTAACCTTATCTTATAAGTAGTTTATGCAAAAATAGACAATTTAAAGAAAGGAAAAGACAAGGGTTAATACTAATGTTCAACTTTGCTGGCAATCTAAAATTTGAAAATTTCTTTTGGCCTATCTATGAACAAAGTTATTACTCAATTCTCGGTGTGGTTGAGGGTTCAGGGAGATGGGCACCCTCAGTCACAGCTGATGGAGGAACACATTTGAATAGCTTTTCTGGAAAGGTATAGCAGGACTTTGACTGTGACAGAAACAAAGCTTAAACTAGTTTAAGCTAAAAAGGGATTTTTTGGGCTTATGCAACCAAAAAATTCAAGGCCTAGAAGTGGCTTTATGGAGAGTTGGATCCATTCTCTGGATTCATTCTCTGTCTCTGTCTCTCTAGTTTGCTTGCCTCTGCTTGGCTTTCTTGTTGGGTAGGCTTTCTCAAGACAGTGAAGAGATAGCTGCCGGAAGACCCAAGCTTACATTGTCCTTACCTCTTGCTGTCCCAGAGAAAGAGAGTGAGAGCAAGTAGCTTTTTTTTAATAACAGTTTTATTTAGATATAATTTGCATACCATCTAATTTGCTCACTTAAAGCATGCAATTAAATAGTTTTTTGTATAGTCACAGAGTTGTGCAATCATCACCACAATTAAGTTTAGAACATTTTCATCACTCCAGAAGGAAACCTCATACCAATTAGCAGTACTCCTTGTTTTCTCCCAACACCTCAGCCCTAGGCAAACACTACTAGTCTCTATAGATTTGTCTGCAAATGAGCATCTTTCATAGCATTGCCAGCAAAAGTCCTGGCTAACTCTAGTTAGCCCAGCTTAGGTTATGTGTCCACCCCTGAACCAATTACTAGGTCAAAAGGCTGACCTGGTCAGCCCAGGTCAACATCTCAGCTCTGAGGCCACACCTGAGCCACATGTTCTGGGCAGGATTACTATGGAATGGGAAAGAGTTCCACAAAGGCAGGGAAGCTGGGAAGACAAATGTGTGTTCACACCAAAGGAAACTTGGCAATATGTGCCCCAAATCTTTAAAATGTGTATATCTCAGCTGGGTGTAGTGGTTCATGCCTGTAATCCTAGCACTTTGGGAGGCTGAGGCAGGAGGATCGCTTCGGCCGAGGAGTTCAAGACCAGCCTGATCAAGAGCAAGACCCCATCTCTACAAAACATAGAAAAATTAGCTGGGCATGGTGGCACATGCCTGTAGTCCCAGCTACTTGGGAGGCTGAGACAGGAGGATCGCTTGAGCCCAGGAGTTTGAGGTTGCAGGAGTTTGAGCTATGATGGCGCCGCTGCACTCCAGCTTGGGCAACAGAGTGAGGCCCTGTTTTAAAAATAAAGAAAAACAAAACGAAAAACAAAAAACCCTAAAACAACCAAAAACCCAAAACAATAAAAAATAAAATGTGCATATCTCCAAGTTTTTGGGACTTTATCCTAAAGAAAGGGCCAGAAACAAATGTTCCTTCATGCTGTACCTGTGGTGATTGGGATGGGAAGCAGAGATGGACACAGAGAGTAGCAGCCCCTCTGTTGGTGGAGAAGGAGGGAGACAGGGGTGAAGGTGGAGCTCCCCACTTGAATGGGGAGTACAGGCTGAGAACCCTTTCTCTGAAATGCTTGGGACCAGAAGTGTTTCAGATTTTGAATTTTTTTGGATTTTGGAGTATTCGCATATACATAATGAAATATCTTGGGGATGGGACCCAAGTCTAAACACGAATTCACTTGTGTTTCATATACACCCTATACAATATTTTAATTAACTTTGTGTGTAAAACAAAGTTATGACTGTGTTTTGACTGCAACCCATCACATGGGGTCAGGTGTGAAGTTTTCCACTTGTGGCGTCATGTCGGCACTCAAAAAATTTCAGATTTTGGAGCATTTCGGATTTTGGATTTTTGGATTAGGGATGCTCAACCTGTACTTCTGGAACCTCATCTTCTGCTGAGGGCGCCAGTGCAGCATGATAGCATCGCCTCAGCCACAGGGGGGACATTCTCTGGCCTAAAACACTGTAACTTTCACTCTGGGAAAGCAGGTTCTCCGTCAGAACTCAGGTAGAGGCATGTGCTGCCTTTAAATGCTGTCCCATTAAGGTGGCCAGTGTTTGAGTCCTGTCCAGGCCAGCAACAGGTGAGAAGCCTGAACCAGATGCAATCGTGCAGCTAACAGTATTGGTTGAGCAGCCTTGCCTTGGCCTTGTCTGTACGTGTGGTCTCTTGCCTTTCAAACTTGTCAGGCCTGGAGTGAGAGGACCTTTGAGTTCTCATCAGTCAGAAAGAACCACTAAACTGTGGCAGATCTCCTAAGAAGATCTCCATGTGGTCTATAGGCTGTCTTTTGATTATATTTATCTGTTTTTTTAAAAGCCAATTGGAAAGTGGATACTTTTGTTCAGGATGTGTCCATGATGAGAGAGAGAGAGGAGAGAGGGAGAAGAGAGAGAGGCGAAGAGAGAGAGGAAGAGAGAATACTTTTAAGAGAAATTAGGTCTACAAATTTAAAGGCTAGCTTGGGGGCTTTAAAGAAGCAAATACAATGAGTCTCTAAGTGAACAAACATCTGTTACAGGTATCATCAGGCCAGTCTAAATGTGTTTGAGGTTCACGCTATCGTTTTAAATTGGGTTGTTAATTGTTGGAGGTTGGCCCCTTAGTGGGATTTCAGAAATACAATGAAAAACTTTCCGGCAGCTTTGGCATCCTGAGGGCATCTGTTGAGATTAAAGTGGGAAAGGCTGTGGTACCCACCTCACAGCCCAGTGGCGCCCTCCTAGCAGTTTTATGTGTTCATTCCTGCTGTGCCTCTCTGCGACACCCTAGGCTGCCATGTAGCCCTCAAAGGCTACAGAACTCGAGGATGTGGAGTTGGCATTTCCAGGAGCCGGGATCAACCCTGGCTGGGCCACATAATTTGACTTTTTTCTAGGCAGGAACTAGTATAAGTTTTCTTTACTTGATTCCAGCCGGCATTGGAATAATTCATCCGGGTACATTTAGAAACCATACGAAGGCTGGCATGATAAAAAACAGGGATGGCAAGAGTGGGAGGTTGAAGGAGGAACAAAGTTTAGGTTGGCAGAGGGATTGGCGTGGGTGGGGAGCAAGCCCTTCTTTTAAGTCTCACGACTTGTGATTTAGTATTGAGAGAGAACCGGCTTTGAACCACTTTTAAAGTCTCAGCTGTAAAGTGGAGAATGTTGGAAAGCAGGAATATTTTTGCTCAGCTATTTGGCGAGCTGTTGGCATGAGCGATGACATGACATGAGCCACGGTTTCTTCAGCATCACCTCCAAGTTCCTGCCCTGGTGCTAGGCGTGCCCTAGTGGTGTAGTGGAAAGATGAAAAGCATTTGAATTTAGAGGATTGGAGTTTGTGTTTCAGCTCAGCTAATTGCCAGCACTGTGAACTTGTGAAAATCTCCTAATCACTGTGAATCTGTAAATTGGGAAGAAAATGGGGAAAAAAAGAGACGGCGATGCCAATGATTATAGTTATAAAGATGATGTTACCTGTCACTAGTCTATTTTGGGCTGGGGAGGGGAGGCAGTCTGTGGTTCTTTTCTGGGGTGAGAGAAGATGGTTGTGAAAATCACCTTTACCATGGTCAGGTGATGGCTCTGAATGGTCTCTTCTTTGCTACTGAAGATGTCTCAGGTGTTCCTGAGATTGGGGACTGGGGGGCATAGTGGGAAGTGGTCTACTTCCCTCTCTCTGGTGAGTTAATACAAGTACATAAAACCCCAAAGAAATTTCTTTCAGTTCCTTACTGCAAGTTCATGATAATAGAATATACGGAAGTATAAAGAAAGGGTAGGTGCGGGTGAGGATGAAATGTAAGGGGTTGCAGCCTTATTTTGGTTAAATCATCTTTGTGCTTTACATACAAGAAGGGCTTCCCCTACCAGGTCTTTGGGATGTTCCCATGTGGGTACTCTCTCAGTTGATAGCGTTCAGCCCAGACCCTTTTCTCTCTTCCTTGTGTGAAGTAAAATAAAATCCTAAGCCCCCACCAACTGAACGGCCCCCCCTCTTGTCCAAGAGGACCCCAGAAAAACCTTAAAATTTAGTTCCTGGCCATGAAGGGAAGGGAGGTCGGACAGGCCTCTGACAATAATATAGGACCCAAGGCTGTGCAGAGCAAATGTTAAATCTCCTGCGGCCATCAATTTGCTTAACAGATCACTTGAGTGTCTATATTGTGGCTTGTCTCTGATCAACAGACTTCTTTTTCTTAAAACATTCCAAACCCTCAGACAAAGCTTCATTTCTTTAACCAATTACAAATCAAAGAATCTTTGAACCCACATAAACCTGTAGGCCCTCACTTTGAGATGTCCTGCCTTTTCAGTCAAGCCAATGCTCACCTTCTATGTATTGATGTATAATTTTACCTGCAATTCCTGTGTCTTTAACAAGTAAAAAACCAAACTATAACCCAAACACTGCAGGACCACTTGCTCAAGACTTCTTGGGTGTGGCTCCCTGGGCCATAGATGTACATATTCAGTTCAGAATAAACCTCTTTAAATTATTTTACAGAGTTTGGGATTTTTTTCCATTAACATTTGCTTCCAGAAATTACTCTCTCTCTTTGTCCTCCCTCCTGTTATGCCTCAGACATCCTCATTCCTTTATCATAGGGTGTGAAACTCAGCTAGTCTCTTGCCAACCTTTCTTTTTCTGGGTAGGGGAGAGTGTAAGCTCCAAGACCTGGGGAGAGAGGGGGAGGGGAAGGATGGTGGGTGGTCTTGACTTCAGGGGGAAGCTTACCTTTTTAATGTCTTCTTCCTTCTTTTATATTGCCTCCAGAGAGCAAAAAAAGAAAACATCAATAGCAAAAAAGCAAACCAGATTTCACACTGTGAGAATTAATTTTCTCATTGGATCTACCTGAAGAGTCAGATCATTTGCTAGCATAGATCTTGGTCGTTAAGCAAAAAAAGTAGGTATCTTCTTGCTGACCTTGAATTATTACTTGACCAAACCTGCTTTCATTTACTTTGTCTTAGCAAGCCCATGCCTACCTGCTCTTTCGTGGTTTCTGTCTCTTCTCTTTCTTTGTTGCGGTTGGGAAGTAGATGTGCAGTCCTGCAGTAACAATATTGACGCCGCTGCCGATGCACAGAGATGCCAGGTTTTGTCTGAGGGGAGTCTGCACATGTCTGGGCTTGTCTGTTGACTTGGTGGGGCAGGCCTGCCAAAAGACTGTGTGTGTGAGGATTAAGGATTCTTTGGGGAAGGAAGTCTTTGGGGAGGCAGCATGAGCCAGGCACAATAAGCTTTGCTGGATAACCAATCTTAGATCTCAAAAGGGAGTGGTGGTTTGTGCCTCTGACCAAAGGTCCCCTTCTCAGAGAGGCCTTCTCGGGTCATCCTATCTAAACGGCTACTATCCACACCCCGGGTCTCTTATAAAAGGATATTTCTCTGCCCTTTAACATTTTTCTCCATGGTGCTTATTACCATCTAAAATGATCTTACTCATTGCTTCGTTTGCTTATTTATCATCTTTTCCCTCATTGACTAGGAAGGAAGCCCCACGGTATCAGGGACTATTTTCTTCTTTATTTCTACTTTAGCCCCTGTGCTTAGCTGAGGGCCCCTGCGGAGTGGGCACGCGTGCGACGAGAGAATGAAAGTCGTATGGTGAAGGAGCCATTTTGGATTTTCCTCTAACTCAGCCTCATAGACTTGTGTATGTATCGTAGGAAGAGAGTAGTTTGTAAGTAAAAACTGAAAGACTAATTTCACAAATTAGGTCAAACCCTGGGACCCATGGAGCCCCAGATCTGGCCCTAATTCAAAAGCAGGGTTGTCAGCCCATAACTGGTTTCCCCTTTAGCTCTGTGGATCCTCCAAGTGCCCCCGCTCAAGCCAGCATGAGAACTCCCTGAAACATGTCCTGCTGC
>RJWJ010025464.1:0-23858 GCA_004363605.1 Indri indri
GTATATTTATGTAATTACTTTTATCATATGATATTGCTTATATCACACTTTGGTAAGGTTATAGACATAGATTTATTTTAAAATCTTATGTGCCTGAATTTTCTTCTTGTCAAAGAGATTTTAAAAGACCATGTACCATACTATTAAATAACTATAATATTTAGACAGCAGAGATGTTTTAATCTACAGTGATAGTGTGCTTTGTAAGACCCTCCAGATCTTACTAAATCCAGCTTTGACAGTAGGGAATTCATCTGATTCTATTATTTAGCTAAGTAGAATTTTATAGCCATTAAAACCAAAGTACTAATTCCTTTCGCTGAAGTTGAGCATAAGACATTGTTTAATACATTTAATTACAACTTAATTGATTCCTCAGACACTGCAAGCCCACTGATGGACTTCAAATGTTATTATTAATTTAATAATAATTTTTATTGAGTACTTATTCCTTATTCTGTGCCAGGCACTAAACGGCATACTTTACATACATTATCTTGTTTAATCTTCTAAATAACCACCCAAATTTACATATCAGGATAAGAGGTTCAGAAAGGTTGTATAATTTTCTCAAGATCACCCAGTTGTTATTAGAGCCAGAATTGCATCTAAGGGCCTATCTAAGGCCGTGTATGTGTGTCTCTGTGTGTGTGTGTGTGTGTGTGTGTGTGTGTGTGTGTGTATACACGATAACATTTAAATAGAGAAGTTTAAATACATTATTATCCCAAACCTACTAACCCTGTAGCATAACCTTACTAGATAATAAAATCTATCCTTTTTAGCCACTCAAGCTCTAACAATTTGCTGAGATAAGGGGTGCTTATGCCCATTCCCTGCAGTAATCTTCGTTGTTCTTATATTGTTCAAGGGCGAAAGAGGGCTAGTGTATAACTGTTGTTGCACATGTGTGTGTGGTTGGGTAACAGAGGTCATCACTCTAATAAGCTACTATTTAGCTATAACTTTCTACTACTTACTAAGCACCACTCTGCCAGGCACTGTGCTAGGATGAGGAATAGAACAAAGGCCTCATCCTCAATAGAGCTTTCCGTCAAATGTATGGGGCACACATAAATAAGTAAACCACAAACAAATCAATGTAATAAGTACTTTAAAAAGGGAGAAATCTGATTTCTATAAAAGGGAATAAACAATACTTGGTTATTCTATATTCGAGAGTCAGGGAAAGCCTCTACAAAGAAGGAGAATTTAAACTAAAACCATTATAGCCACACCCCAAAAGAGGGGCAGATGAAGAGACTCTGTACACTCATCCATTCAATAAAATCTGTACAGGACTTACTATGTGCAAAGCATTCGGCTAGATACAAGGGTTACATCAGTAAACAAGTCAGAAATAGTCCAACTACCTTAGAGCTTCTAAAATTGTCAAATATTGTCTCTCAGCAGGATGCGGTGGCTCACTCCCACAATCCTAGCACTTTGGGTGGTTGAGGCAGGAGGATCACTTGAAGCCAGGAGTTCGAGACCAGCCTGAGCAAGAGTGAGACCCCGTCTCTACAAAAATTGAAAATTAGCAGTGCATGGTGGCACGTGCTTATAGTCCCAGTTTCTCAGAAGGCTGAGGCAGGAGGATCGCTTGAGCCCAGGAGTTTGAGGTTGCAGTGAGCTATGATGGTACCACTACACTGTAGCCCAGGCAACAGAGCAAGACTCTGTCTCAACAAAAAAAAGAAAATTATGTCTCACTGAAGTTGGATAAAATGACTCTTGAAAAAAAGGTAACTTAAAGAGAAAGAAGCTAGTGAGTATAAATACCTGTGTTAGTAATATATTTTTTTTCTGGTCAGTTAAGAAAAGTATTTGAGACATATTCAGCTCCAAAACTGTGAGTCATAGTACTATACATAGAAAGCATTATCATTAAGTTCTCCAAAAACCCCCCAATATTTATCATGTTATATTCATTCAGTTCAGAAGTTAAGGAAAATAAACCACTAGATTTCTAAGAACTAAACCTACCCTGGATTGTACGATAGTGCAATACCCACACATAGATTTCCTACAGGTGGTGCTGTGCAGCTGAATTATTTTAGGTTGACTTCAGTGGTGGACTCAATTCACACCACGGACACAGAAACGTGTCAGTGAATCATTTCCGTCAGCCCAAACACGAGCCATCATTGGTAAAGTTTCACATGCACAAGTGTGTGTTCTTGGTTGGGTGGTGGTAGTCTGGTGATGGATGTCATATTTATAGATGCTGAGAAAAAGATCAGTTATCTATTCATTTGACCTGCAACTTCATCATTTCAGATGTCATTGGTTAGATATCTACTAACTGCTTAGTCTCCAAACAATGCAACACCTGTTTCTGTAGTTCCATCTTTAAGGAAAAAAAATTCCTGCTTATGATGATCATACAGTGCCAGGAGTTCACTCTCTCTAGAGATTAAACACAGACTGTTTGCTTCAAACAGAGTGCCTCTGTTAGTGGAGGCACCGATTGTTGTTCAACTGTCCCTGGGTATTTTTTAAACAAATAAATAAACCAGCCAGATAAAAATCCACCCCAGAAACAGAGTACCAAAGAGGTATTAGGCAGCTACCTCCTTCCTTAATAAAATGCCACCCAGATCCTCTAAGGAAGACCCTGAAAAGAGAATTCCTTCCAATGATGGGACATCGTTAAGGCCCTGGCACTCGCTCTGAGATTCCTCACCTCCCCTGCAAAATTCCTGCTGCCACCACCATCCCAATTCAAAGGGCACTGCCAGGTATAGCCCAAATCCTCTCCTTAAAGTCCAGCTGATACGAGGCCAGGATACGCAAGAGAATATGAATGGATTTAAAAAATTAAAAGTAAGAGGATGGGACAGAAACATGTAAGCAGATCTTCTATCCAGATTGCAAAATATGGTTTGTTCTCCTGGGTTCAGGACGCATCTCATCCCAGCTCTGAGTCTGACTCCTTGTGGTGGACACCAACTCGGTACCCACCATCCCAGAGTGCTCTCCAAAAGACAGCAAACCACAGAAGAGGTTCCATCCCTAACTTTCCAGCCTAAGCGTCCAGTGCTCTGGTGTCCAGTTCAGGGTGGGCCTTTTCCCTAGACACTGAAACCTTAGATGACCACCTCCTTCAGAGGACATGTTGCTCCCTCCCTACTCATAGAGTGAGGCTTTATCCTAAGGCCTGAACAAGACAACCACGTATGAGCACAGTTCAATAGTGTTCTTACAATTGGTCCTGGAAAAGAGCAGCAGGAAGATCATTTTACCAAGAACAAAGTCCTTGAGATGAGGTAAGAGGCAGACTGTTAGGGCCTGCCCACTTTCAGAGTGTGCATAAGAAGCCAGGCAAGCTTTAGAGGAATGCCCTGGGCTATCAGTGATCAATTCTTCGTTGCTGTTACTCTTCTATTTGGGTGAGATGGGGTGAAAGAAGACATCTTGGGTCCACCACTGCACAGCTTATGCAAGTAAACTTTGAGTTTCAGGTAAAAGTATAAACCTAGAGAGGGACACTTTATGGCTCTCTGAGCCAGTGATGTTGGCTGATACAGCCACATTCCACCCACCTCCTTACCTCCCCAGCCATCATCACCTAATCTGAAAAATTTGGGTAATGTTGACTTTCAAATATATCTCTGGACATGGCTCATATTTATCCCAGAAAACAGAGTCTCTGGAAAAATTAGGGGTAAGTGATTCCCTGCATGCATCAGGGTACACAATGTTGGCTTTCTCAGGGACAAGATTTTTATGCAGTCAAGAAGAAATGAGGGAAATCACCAAAGGGAACAAGTCATCCTTTATCCCACCTATCTATTTTTCCCAACAATCCATCAGGTGCTCTGCCCATAGTAGCAGAGATAACTGTTACTATGGGAGTAGGGGAGATAACTGTTAATAAGAATAGCTCAGCTTTCCAGGTTTTCAGAGGTATTTCTAGGATGAGAATTTCTTGTCAGAAGGATGTGTAGGTGCCACAGTGACCTCATAGAGCAAGTATCCTAAGATGCTTCTGATGCTCTCTACAGTGAGAATGGGCTTGCAAAAAACCAACCCAAAACACTTTGCATGTTGTTATGTGAATGTATTTCTATGCATAATGTTTATATGAAACAACTCCCATTTTACAAAAAGATCATCCCCATCAAACTCTTTCTTTCTACTTTAGACAGAAGATACTTTGATAGGAGACATTACTGAAATGTGAAACAAGTCAACTAAATGTTAACAAGATCTTAAGAGGAATAATAAAGCCAAACCACATTGGATAAGGATCATAGCATGATATTTCAATAGATAACTAATAATAACAGACTCCAGTGGATCTGGAAGGCAGAAAAGGAGATCATGACTTACACTATTTCCATTCTGTTCTGCAGCTATCCAGTCAAAACATCTGAAGTCATTCTGCAAATCTAACACATAAGGGCCTCTTTTCTCCCTGATGTGGGTCTGTGCAAAATTCATGATCTAAACACCAGAGAGAGTAACTACATTAACAACTTAGTTTCTAAGCTGGAGTAAAGGAAGAAGTTCTCTGATCTTGACCAATTCCACACATGGAATATGTATCATCCAGCTAAACTCTGACACCCAAATAGCTTTGCCCACTTGCTTTTGAACACAAAGTGAAAAATGTCAGATAATCTTCATCAAAAGCAGAAACTTCTTCTGTGATTCTTCATTTAAGTCAAATGAGCTCAATATTTTTGGTATTATCAATAATGAGTATTTAATAAGTACTTTATAATATGAATTTTTTTATTATCAGAATATTATGAAAACTGATAAATGTTTATGTTCTCATAAAAAATTCAACTAATGAAGTATTCTAAAAGTATACATAAGGAAATATATAAGGCAATACATCTAAGCACTTTTTTGATAGTAAACATCATATACATTATTGTGTTGTTTTATTATCATCATTATGTATGGGTGTGATTTAAGAGCAAGACTAATTTCCCCAGCTATTGATTGACTCAAATTTAAGTGGGCACTAATTAATAAAACACAATTTTAACAGTGTCTCCAAGGAGAATTCAAACAATATTATTTTCCCTAGGACTTGATCCAAAAGTAGCTGGAAACAGCCTGGATGGGGGTATGACCTGTGATTACTAATGCTACTCCCTGCAGATATGTCTTCCAAATACCAACTAGCTACATTTCTTCTTGGCTTGTAGAAACTGAGGTGTGCACAGCCTGAAGAGGTATCAGTGAGAGAAGTCTGTGTGCTGAGGGTAGGGGGGCTGGTGGTGAAGCAAAGGTGATCGTTTACCTCAAACAGTTAAAACAGTTTAAAAAACTCGAACTTTACTTGCAATCAGGTAACTCCTAAGCATTTTCAAAGGGCCCAGCCAGACAATCACCACCCAAACACCACTTCCCAATTCTTCCCTGCCAAAATTCCTCCCCACTGGTACATTTTAAATTCTCATTTATATCCATACCTCTCCCTGTCTGGACGTGGTTGCTATATAAAGGGCTAGGGGAGGGGAAGGGGCAATAGGTTGCAGGAATCTGTACCTGCACTTTCCCATATTTAAAAAAAGAAGAAGAAAGAAGGAAGCGTCCCTTTGTATTAAAGGCATGCAGGATCCTTTTTTTCTATTTGTGTGGCACGACTTTGGCATTCAAAGAAAGTTGGTGACTAACACTCCACCCCATCATAGAGGCTTCAGACAGCACCCACTATGACCAAGGGCCCTCTTTCTGTGCTTTGCATGTTCATGTTTTGTGTAATGTAGCTGTCAGGAGCATGCAATGAAATCAGAAACTCAGGTGTCCTGAAAGGGCACACCCTTCTCACCAAAGGAGAAGTTCACAAAGATTTTGATATTTCACTCATTTGGCCGTCTCTGCTTTTAGGATGTGGACTGCCTCCCATGAAGCAATGGGGAAACGTGGGTTACAAAACTCAACAGCAAATAGAATTGCCGTGGTCAGTGTGAAGAAACATCAGTGTGAAGGACTGCATTCCCAGCTACAGTGTGCTCATGCCACACACTGACTCTGCCCAGACCCAGCTCCTTAAATCTTTGTGTTCCATTTTCAATGAGCATCCTCAGTGCCCATGACCTATGAACTGCTGCGTCACTGAAATTCTCAGAAAGAAAAAGCAAGGCTGTGATCATAATGATTAACTCTTAAGCTGCCTGACCATCAAAATCTCATATTTTCAGTGAAAAAAAGGTTCACCAGAATTCCCTGGACTTTACAGAGCTTTGTAAGTAGGAAAGTGAGGCTGGACCTGTCCAATATCTGGCATTTCTGTAAGATGAAATGAACTGGGGTCCTAGCTCCCCCACGGGCTTGTGCGTAAACCTTGCGCAAGTCCATATGCCTCCCTGAGGGTCAATTTTCACCTCTGTAAAAACGCATAAACCTGCAACTAAAGGACACGGGAAGCATTGCAGGGGGGAGGGGCATGCCTCTAACCCTCGCTTGGGTGAGGCAAAGACATAAAGTGTAACCATAATGTTTGTACCCTCACAATATCCTGAAATAAAATATAAATAAATAAAATCAGCTATCAATGTGATAGAGATGATGAATGCTTGCCATCCAAAATGTAATGATTGTGTGTGATTTTTTTTTAAATTGTAACTAATTAATTTGATTTTTTACTCTGAATTGGGCCAAACATTAAGTAATAATAACAATAAAAAAAAAAACACATGGATCAGACTAAATTATCTCTGGTGTTCCTTCCAGCTCTGAAATTGTAAGACCTACAATTACTGTATGAGTGGTCTATTTCAATACTTAGCAGAAATTTGAAATGTCAAGACAAAAATCCTCTTCTTTAAACATTTCTAAAACTCAGAATTCTAATTTCATAATAATCTTAAAGGCTTAAAATCCTGCCAATGCTCCCAAGTTTATATCTTTGTCAACCAAGGATGGAAGAACTGGGAGAAGTTTGAATAAATCCCAGCTTACAATTTTTTGCCCAGGAGGGTTTTATTTTGCTTAATCTTTTTTACTGATGTTAATTTTGAGGAAAATTGGGTCCAATTGTTTCTGAGTCATTTTGAAAGTCAACAAAATCAATTTAGTTCCAGTTATTTTCCATCTAATCCCAAACTCTGTAAGCTCATTGCTCTTTCAACTAGGCATTCCTTTAGCAGTGATTAGATATCAAAATGTTAAAAGCCGAAATCTGGTTTTAGACATGGAACCCACTGAGTTTGAAAGACTCTGAATTTGCCCAAACTTTCTATTCCTTGACTCAGACTCTTGGCTGGCTTGTATCGGGAGCGTGACTGTCCTCATGGCCAAACCACGAAGTCCATCTTAAGAACATTTGACCCAGTCTGACCTTTCTTCTCTACAAATGGGCCTTCATGAAGAAACGGGGTTTTTCTTACATCTCCAAGCCAACCTACCATCACCTTCTGGCTTCCTTGAAACTTCATGAAGATGGCAGCATGTGGCAATTGTGTTCATCCCAAACTCCTACAGAGGGAAAATTGTTAGCCAACCTTTCCCAGAGCAGGGATATTATCTGTCTGGTTCTCACGGGCTCTCCAGTGCCAAGGCCTGGAATGTAGGAGATGAACGAAAAATATTGGCAGAATGAATATACTCAACCACGAGGTGATGCACACTGGAATGAATGAAAACTCATGAAAAGAATAAAATTACAATCTCTGACCTTTCATATTAGGCACTAGGAATTGCCCCAGAAACAATTATTTTCTAGAAAAATAAGTGATCTATGTTGTATAGTTTTTCTCATTAGTAAAATGCAAATGGGAACCGAAGATTTCAAGCATCATGAACAGTTCTGGCTAATTTAGCCAACAAGTGTCTGTAGCTATAGCATTCTATAGCACCTGCTACTATTTTATCAACAATGAGCTGCTTCCATAACTGAATTAACCACTTTGATTAGTGAAAAAAGTGATTAGCAGTCACTTTGACTACTTTTCTTCATTGAACTGAATTTTACTGGTTGTTTTAGTGATTGTCAACAGAAACAAAATTACCTTTTTGTAACATTCCCTTTTCCTTTCCTCCATCAGCAGTTTCTGCTTTTAGTTAGCCCTCATTTATTAGGCAAATAAAGGATGGTCCCTTGTGCCTTATCTGCCCGGCTTTGTTCTAGGCCCTGGAGAAGTAGCGGAGAACAGTATAGACACAGTCCCTGCCCTCATGGAACATATATTTGACCACGAAGAGATGAATAATAAATAAACAGTTACATAAATAAAATAAAAAGTGGTAGCTCGAAGGAAGTAAGGTCAAGGAGGCTGGTGCAGGTGAGCAGTCCACGGTGGGGTAGAAGGTCAGGGAAGCCTCCTTGAGGAAGAAACCCTTGAGCCGAGACTTGAGAGCTGAGCAGCCAGTCCACACAGAGACTGGGAAAATGGCATTCCAAAGGCTCAGCCTATGGCAGAAAGAAACTTCAAGTGTTCAAGGAATTGAAAAATAAAGGTGGTGCGGCAGACAAAGAAGGTAAAGAAAAGGGTGAGAGCAGGCAGAGCAGGCCCCCACAGGGCCCCACGGGCTGTGACAGAGCACACACTGCGGGCGTGAGGCCGGAGCCGACCCGACGCAGTTTGTTTCTGAAAGACCCCTCTGGCTGCCGTGGAGGGTGGACGTGAGTAGCCACTGCCTGAGTGGGATGTGAGAGGTCACCGACTCATGTGGTAGCTGTGGGGACAAAGCAAATAATAAGAGATAGATGTCATGGGGAAAGGCAATGGGACTTGCTGACTGAGTGACTGTGGGGGGTGGGGAGTCAGAGCAATGCCTCATTGAAATTAATGAGATCTACTAATTAGGATAGCATTTTACCATAAACAAATTATTAAGCACTTTTCCTGCCAGTATCACTGTCCTGCCTTCAGGAATAAGGCTTAAAGATCATTAAAAAGGAGTCTGACAGGAGTCAGGGGACCTCTAATAATTTCTAACCATGGGGAAGGGAACTGCAGAAGTCAAGCTATAATAATATGTCACATTTACAAAGCACGTTGCTGTTTACAAAGTGCTTTCATATCCGTGTTCTCCCTCACACTTTTATTTTTCTTCAATTTATATGACATTTCCATAGAATGAGGTGGATTAGTAGGCTGGTGTATTCACACAACAAAAACCAGATTCTGATGAAAAGTTTCTTGACACTCCTTTGCCTATTATAATTTATTTTTCTTCTAAAATCTTGCCTGATGAGAAGAACTCCTCTTCTAACAGAAATAATTTTCAGTAATTTAAAGGAAACATTTTTTCATTATCTTTTTGTTTCAATGCTATCCAGATATCTCCCTGACTAGACTTATGAAAATAAGATTCAATTGGATTTTTTAGAATTTCAGCATTATGAAAGCTTTGAAATGGTTATGCTTTTCTCTGAATGAAAAGGAAAGTCAGATTGTTATGCATGAATTAATTAGGGCCATAACCTCCCAGGCCTGCACACAGATCAAAGCAAATTTCTGCCCCAGAGCAGGCTGAGGGTGGGAGCTGTATCCAAACAAGGGCTGTGATCTTCCCAAGTAAATGGCCATGATGCTGTCTCAGCCAGGGAGAGTGCTAGCCACAGGGCCTTGAGTCTTGGACCAAGATACTGGTGGAGGCTGCACCTCCAGAAAGGGAGCCAAGCAGTATGCCCCACCCATCTGTGGTGACCTCCTTGGGGGGAAGGCAGCATGGCTTGAATCATGGAGGGCATGCAGGGCTGCAGAAAAGCAGAGCCCATCAGGACATGCCTCCTGGACTTTCCCTTCCTGTGAGAAAGCTCAGCATAAAGTGGAAAGAGCAGGACTCTGGAGGCCAATGACTGGGATTCAAGTGCTGGGTCCATGATGAGAATTCAGCCTCCTCCTAAAGGTGGAGACGCTAGCAGGGTTCATGAGAGAGCCAAACTCAGAATGCTCTTTGTAAAATGGATGTGCAAATGATTACTGTGAACGTGACTAAATTTATCAAAGTGAATCTTTACTACATATGAAAACTAAGCAGAAAATTATAGATAAATGTCTGCATTGATCACTGTACAAGTCAATTTAGTGACCATTTGCTAAGATATGGGTCTAGGCACAGCGAAGAGAAAGAAGATGTTGTCCCTGCCCTCACCTTTCTCTCTGTCTCCTGAAGTACACACCTGGCTATAGTTCAAGGTAGGCTGTGATAAATATGTATCAGAAACACAGGTGAGGGTCTATGAAAGCACAGAACCTGAAGGAAGGCCTTCATCCTGGCTGAGGGTTTAAGAAGGCCTCATGGAGGAGGTAGCACTGAAGAGTGAGAAGTTCCAGCAGACACAGTCATACAGAGAGATGACCACCAGCTCAGGGCACAAAAGAAAAAGTCAGGAGACTCCTTTGAGGAACAAAGATTAAGATAGAGGGAGTCAGGTGAAAGGGTGTTAAATTGAATTGAAAATCTATAATAATTAGGAACTAGATTGAGCTAGAGAGCTACAACTAGATACAACTTATCTTACAGTAGAAATGCAGGTGTAAAATTTTAGGCTCAAAAAAGAATGTTAAAGAAATATACTCTTCAGTGTGTAAAGTCAGTCAAATTATAAAGTGCACCACTGGGTCCCACTGATGGTTTCAGGGAATCTGTGTGACACCCACAATCACCTCGAGTCAGAGCTTTGGCTGAAGACCAAGCCAGGTGGAGAAGGTAGCTGGACTCTTTGTTTAGCAAGAAGGGGTTAGAGGGTAGAGAGGTGTCTGCTCTATCCCAGCTGAGGTTCTCATAGACTGAAAAACCATTCCTTTCTCATCAGCCCTGGGATACTTTAGAAATTGTGCTAAATTAAATAAGGATGCTTTGTGCTCAAAATTGTCAAATCATTTTAAAAGAGTAGAGACCCCCAAGATCACTCATTCCAGCTACTCCCTGTCATGAATGAAAAACACAAAAATATAGCGGGGCGAGAAGGAAGGAGCAGGGAAGAGAGGGAAGAAGAAAACGAGAGAGAGAGAGAGAGAGAGAGAGAGAGAGAGAGAGAGAGAGAGAGAGAGAGAGAGAGAGAGAGAGAGAGAGAGAGAGAGAAAATGAACCACAAGAAAGAACAGAAGAAAGAACTACATTTGGTAACAAAAAGCTAAGGAGAATCAAAAAATAAGGAGAGGCCAGGCTCCAGATATTAAGAAAGAAAAATATTAATAAAATAATAAAAATAGGAAATAGAGGAAAAGGAGAGAAAGACAAAGGAAATGAATAGGCTAGAAAGAAACAGGAAAAGAAGAGCAGAGAAGGAGGCTTAGGGAATTATCAGGTTATTGAACATCTGTATTTAGCTCTGTAGTCTCCACAGGAAGTAGCAAGGGAAAGGAGAGAGGAATTGAGAAAAAGAAGGGAATGTGGATTCCAGGACACACAAGAGATCCGGAATCTCCACTCCATCCTTTGCAGGTTGCCTGGCCTTTCTTGCCATCCTTGGTCAGCCAGGCAACAGCCTTGTCTAAAGCCCTGTGTCTGACTCCTGGACTGACATCTTTTCCCCCAGTCCTGAGCTCCAACATTTGGACTCGGTCCCCATCTGCCTGAGCCCCAGAAGTGGGCCAGCACAATCAGCTATGAACCTCCACTGGATTGGAAAGAGATCCACCCCAGTCAAGGAAGCTCTAGTCTCCCAGGCAGGACACTGGACAGAAAAGCGGGTGGAGAGATGCTGCTGCACATCCTCTCCACCTCACCCCTTGCACCCGGCTGCATCCAAGCACTGTGCTTAAGAGGAAGCAAAACAAAGTCCATCCCAAAGGTCTCAGAAGGACTCCAGCAGTCAGATTTTTCTGGGACTTTCTAAAAATTAGCAGCAGTTGTCTCAAAGACTCCTGCTCAACTGTCACAAGCCCTTTTGTCTTGGCATCCTAAAGACTGCAGACACCCAAGTGGGCTGCTGAGAACCACTTCTTCTTCATTATGTTGTGTGATCTAAGCAAGTTCTAACCTTGTGATACCTAATATTCCTTCTCATGCTCTGAAGAAAGTTCTGGAACCTCTTCCCAGAGAAAAGCACATAGCTGTAAAATTTTGCATGCATTTTGGTGGTCTGTGGTTTTTTCTTGCCTCTAACTCCATCCCTGGATCCCAGGGAGTCCATTGACTCCTGGTTCTATAACCACTTACCAGAAATCTCTGATTTCTTATTTCAGACATGGAAGATAGCTTTGGGAAACTCTCAGGATTGCAGCACAACTAAAAGGCATTGCTAGTAGAGCCCAAAGGTTGTCAGTCTCCTTTCTGTAATAACCTATTTGTAACTCAGCGTCAACCACATATTACGAGCAAAAAGCAATACATCACTGAGGCTCAAAAAGACAGCAAATTTCCTTTCCTTGACCTTCAAAAGAAATTAAAAAAAAAGAAAATTGTTTCAAAATGATATCATTTGGGATGTTTACTGGACCAGATAAAGCTTTTAAGAAAAAAAAAGTGTGTGGATGTCAACACTGTATAAAAGCAAAATCCAGGCTATTTTATAATTATATTTGCTTCTGAATAATTGTCTTTGCTTTCTATTGAAAAAGTCTTAATACTTAACAGCACTTCAGGATGAGACTTTGCTTTCAACATAAAGGTGTTGCTGTCACTGCTTATTTTTTCCTTGCTTTGTGAATACAAGTGCTGATCACAGCTCAGATAGTTGTAAAAAATAAACCTGCTATCATAGCTTGCATGTAATTAGTTCTAAATGTGCAGCCGGTTTACAATAGCAACTGTACATTAGGCACCACAAACACTTAAAATGCCAGATATTGCCACACTTTTATGACAGTCATTAACTGAGCCAACAGCAGCAAATATTTAATGTGACAGTTACATTAACATACATCTCCGCTGATAAAGAAGCATGTCTCGCCATTTGCATTGCATGATGCAACGCCGAGCTGTACACTCTGACAATAATGTTCTTCTGCTTGTTCTAGAAAGCCTTGAGGAAACATGGAGTTCCTGAATCCTCTACTATGTTGGCAAGTAAAAGAGAAACGTTTTTATTTAGACACTGATTGATCATCACTCACCTCTGAAAAGCACATCTCCCACCTACGCACACTCAACACATGTCTCTGGGCCCCTGACTAATTTAAATTACAGGACATCTCCTTTGGAGCAACTATACTTTGAAGAACAGAGATACACATTTATTCCATGACTCGTTTCGAAAGGAGGTACTGGGACCAGTGAGAAGTATTTTTTGAGAGTAAACACAACTGCATGTAAGATTGAAGATATATTCCCCATCCTCCTGGATATACCAAAGATGAGCCACATTGCTCCTCAGCCTTCCTGCTTCTAGCTCTAAAAGTGGGAACCTGGTACCCAACGTCAAATATCCAACTTCTAAAGATATCCCCACAGTTGGATTCCAAGTATCTTTGTTTTATTCTCTGATATTCAAGGAAACTATCATTTACAGAAGCATTATGTTACAGAGCCATAGTTATCAGGAATATTTGTGTAAACATATGTTGTGTAACTCTGGAAATGGCACGTTAATCTAGGTACTCTTTTTGGTGCCACATCTTGATGGTTTCCAATCTATAGTGAACATTTTCTGGCAGTAACTGCCAGTGTCAGACATCAAGGTGGCACACCTGGGGTGCAGAAATTGACTCTACTTGGAGACACTGGTGATAGTTTATGTGAAATGAGTCATTTGTAGGCTGAGGGAACATGTCATGAATCAAGACTAGATGAACAATATCTCTTACCACATTGTGTGTACCGCCCGCCCTGCTTCCCAGCAACACTTCTCTCATATCAGTTTACAGTAGGAGCTGCAAATTCAGAGGCCTACAGGGATGAGGCAATAATACTGATGAGTGAAGTGGGCCAAATGTAATATAATATGGAGTGGTGGGGACTATGAATAAAAAAACGAAAAGTGAATGAGCAATCTAAAATGGGCAATTCTGCACTGTTAACCCAGAGTTTTTGAGAAACAGCCCAAATTTTAAATATTGGTGACCAATTTATTTATTTTTATTTGCTGGGCTAGACAAACAGAACATATGTATGGACACAGTTGGGCCCACAGGCCAATAGTTTGTAAGAGTAGCTCATGGTATTCAAGAAACAGACAACCACCTGCTGTTCACGAGAGCCTTGGTCAAGACTTAAAATCTCAGCCAGCTGGGTCACTACCTTCTGCAGACTTCTGTTGCTTTTGCTGCTATCTTAACCACTGCTAATAATTCCCAGTCTGGTCCTATAAATCATTCTGAGTCTGGAATTGTTCTCAAGAAGGTGGAATTTAGGTCCATGATCAGAGATCTTTGACCATGTTTTATAGAGAGTATAATTACAAAAGCAATGGCTAAGATGTATTGAACACTGTTCTAAATGTGTCACATGTATTGAAAAACAGCAACAGTTACTGTTACAGTTCTTACTGAAGCCAGGCACTGTTTCACCTGGCATGGTTTGCATGTGTTAATTCATTTAATCCTCACAACAACCCTCTGAGGAAGATATTATTATTATCATCTTCCCCACTTTATAAAAAGGAAATTGAGGCACAAAGTTAAGAGTCTTGCCAGGATGGTGCAGTTAAAAAGAAATTCAAACCAAGTCTGTCCCCAGGTGCCTTGTTCTCACCACTGTGCTATCCTGCCACTTACCAAGGGAGACTTGATGACCAAAAGCAGACAAAACTCCCACAGCTGAGACTCACGGGCCTACATTCCAGTTCTAAACTCTCTAATGTGCATAATGCATGAAAACATGAACAAGCATTAGGAAAAGCAGAAGACAATTCATTACTAACTGATGCTGTGACAAGGAAGGGAACCTGCATTTACTGAGGGCTCTTGATATGTAAGTGATTCACCTGTGTTAATATCTCATTTAATCTTTACCAAAATATCATGCAGTATATTCTCTTCCCATTCTGCACCTGGGGAAATGAGACTCTCCAGTGGAGGTGTGTCCAATCAAGGAAATGCATTAAGGAAAACCACAAAAAAGACTCCAGAGATGATTTTGACTAGAAACACACCACTGTGTTTAGAATGAGCAATCTTTTCTGATCATGTCAGTGTTTGGCTTTGAACCTATTAATTCCCCTCAGGGAACTATTGGGATGGAAACAGGGAAGAGTCTATTAGGATCACTGGGGGGCCATGCCCAAGACACACTTGACCCCAGTTCCCCGAAAGGCAGATCAGTACAGAAGGAGGGTTAACATAGCCCTCTCTTCCCAGAAAAAGGATAAAATCCAAAGCCAGTACACCTCCAACAAAGAAAGATGATACATGCTTTCGTCTGGGTGACTTTTAGAAGTTCAAATGCAAGAATGTTTCCACTTTGCCTGCTCTGAGAGTGTGTTCCAGTCCAGCAACTTAGACTGCCGGGACATCTCATCTCATGCTTCCCCCCTTCCATAATGATGTCCTAGTTCTTCTAATCCGGCTTCATCCCTGCACACTTAAAATATTCATCCTCCCATGATGTTTACACATTTCAAATATTTGTAGTCCATTAAAAAGATATTGAGCACATGGAGAAATAGGTGTCCACATTTGGAAAGCATAAATCTGAGGCACTGGGGATTATAGGCTCTCTTTATACATTTTTTTTAAAGATGAGAAAGGTTTCCTTTGATATTAAACAGAACTCTAACCTTAGCAAGCTATGCATTCTTTTTGGAGTATCCCTCCCAAAGGGGTTTACCAGCCCTCAAGGAACTTGTGGATCGAATGCTATGTCTTCACATCTCCCCCACTTTAATTTACATAAGATGGCACTAGTTCTGCTCATCACTTTTCTCTGTTACTAGAAGGTGCCAGGGACCTCTTCTTCCAGACCCAGAGGGAGTGTGTGTCCCTGTTCCTCTTCTGTGATCTCTCGAACACACTTCAAGGTATAGGCAAACCTTGACAGAGCACAGAATACACAGGTGCCCTGTGGGAAGTAAGGTCTTGCCATCCCCTGCCCAGGCCCGGGCATTCCCTTTGGGAACCTGGAAGGTGAATGCAGACAGCTGAGAAGCCATTTACCTTCAGAGCTCCAGCAATTCACTCTTCCATCCCCCAGCTGGAGCCCTTCCTCCCAACTCACTCACTATGGTCTTCCCTCTTCTTCCTTCCCCAGTTATATTTCTCCCCAGAAAAGGAGCTGATTCATTCCTACTAAGACTGCTGTGACTTGCTGGGCCATTCTTCTTGAGACATTTGCCTTAACAGAAGACAATGACCCTGATCTGCACTCTCCCTATCAACACACCCATCCCACAGGCCAGCACCCATCCCTTCCTCTCCCACTTGCTCAGATATCTAATTCCAACAAGTATCTCCTCTTCTTCCTGAATGTTTTTTAATGTTCTCTTCAGCTTTATGATATTTATTCCACAAATGCTTTGAAAAATAAGCAAACCAACCCACATCCGCTGCCCTAGGTGGACCCTGACCCTCCACTGCCTTTGCCTTTGCAGTGCTTCCTAATTCACCTCTCTGCCCTTAGCCTTGCCCTCCAATGATCCCGGCTCTAAGCTGCCAGCACTGGAATCTGATGAAGGCAGCAAAGCTGACTGTGCCCAGACTGAGGAAATCATTCAATACCACCGATATGAGTTTACTATTGCTGTTTTCACAAATTACCCCAAATTTAATGTCATAAAACAATACGAATTCATTATTACAATTAATGTAGGTTAGAAGTTTGACACAGATCTCCTTGGGCTGAAATTAAGATGTCAGTAGGGCTGCATTCCTTTACAGAATCTCCAGAGAAGAATCCATTTCCTAGCCTTTTCTAGCTTCTAGGTGCCATCTGCATCCCACTTCCTTCACCTTGAGTAACAGCAGGTCAAGTCCTCACATTGCCTCACTCCGACTTCTACATAGAATTTTTTACTTGTTTTGTTCATAACTATAGTCCCAGCACCTAGTAGGAGGTTTTTAATCAATGTTTGTTAGATAAATGAATAAAACACCAAAAACTTAAAGGGTAATGTATTAAATAAGTATACTAAATGAATACAGTTGCTCCACAACCCTGACAGACCTGTAGTATGACGACAAAATTAGTATGCCCCTCTGCCAGTTTGCACATTTTTCATGACTCGGTAGATGAAGACAACACACGGGCTCTGGGATCAGATAAGCGGATTCAGATTGGTCACTTATCCCATATTAACATGACTTTCAGCAAGTTATTTAACCCATCTGTTTTGGGTTGGCCAAAACCCATTGGCCTCACCATGAGGACAATAACATTAATGCCAATTTCATAAGGTTATTTCAAGAAGTGAATGCAATGATCTAGGTGAATGATCTAGCAACAAATAAGTGTTAAAGATTATAATTGAGAAGAAACAGAGGAGGACTGACATTTTTAAAAGACACAATGTAAGTTCATTTTCAGGCTTCATGCAGGAATGATACGCACATGAAAACAAGGATTACTCCCTCCTCATCCCGGGGAGTTCATGTCCCATGACCTAGGGAAGCAAGGTAGGTTAACAACAAAATCAGCCTTCCTCACCTCACACAACTATGAAAGGACATTGAATCCAGATTTTAGAAAGTCATGTTTGCTCTCTAAAACAATGTCTAGTTGTAATTATTAAGAATGTAGGATAAGGAACAAATTCTATCAAAGACTCTGGATTTTATTGTAAAGCACTTGATGTAACAAGGTTATAAAAATTTTGTGGATTCATTTTTATGCTACTATTACTCTCTGGAATTAGTTTCCTACCATGTAGAAAAATGGTCTTGTGAACATGAATGAATTCCTCCCTTCCTGTTGATTGCTTCAGCTGAACCCAGAGCTGGGCAGCCTGCTTCGCCAGCTCCATAAGTCCCATTTTGTGGTTTCAGCCTGTCAAGGAGGTCACTCACTGATGACTCAGACACGCTGGCCTAAAGGTATTTATGTGATCTCCGGAGTCGGCAGAAAGCCTGCCCTTAGAACAAGGCAAATATATCCCTGCTCTTGATGGCTTCAAGCTCTGCAATGGGGGGCTGACCTGACAGCTGCTTGTCCTGAGGGAGAAATAAAGGAAACTGGTGAAACACATGCTATTTCCATGAATTCCCACTCATCTGCTGTTAGAAAATTCAGCTGAGACCCTGACAATAAAGGTTAGACTTGTAGTGTCACAATAGAAAGGAAAGGAACTTTAACTTGCCTTCAGCATACCAAACAGGCTGCACTTCACAAGATCTGTGACTCACTGAACCATCTAAGATGCACCACAGAAAAACTATCAATGGGCATTTGTCTGAATTCATATTTATGGCATCTGTTTGACATGCGGTTTTCATTTAGATGGCAATCCAGATACTGCTTTGCATAAAGTTCTGGCTTTTTGAGCTGTCCATATCAATTGTCTTTTACCAAATATCGAATTTTCAGATGTTTACAGATGCACCAGAAGAAAATTTTCAAATCATTCAAAAGAATGATATCCAAGAAAAAAAATCTGAACTGAATGCTAATGAAAATTCTTATGTTTCATTTAGAAAAATGCTCTAAAATGGAAAAAAATCATCCTACCCAAATTTACTTCAAAATAATAATTTATCTGTCTTTAGAAATGAGTTATACCATTGCCCTTCTCTCCTCATTCCTAATTTAAGCAAAAGGCCCATATCAAATGCACTAAATCAGAGTTTAATCATTTTTATAACTAGGTGTAGTTTTTTAAAAAGCTGTAAAAAATTCCCAATGCAATGACACAAGCATCTCTGTGAGTCAGCTGTTATTTCAGGGATTTATGATAATTCCTCATCTTGAGAAAAAATGAAGCTAATTGAAACAAACTCTGTACTTTACAGTAATGCCATTTGAATACAGTGTGCACTGCCAGTTACAAAGTGACATGGAAAATGAGACCATTCTCAACAACACCATGGTTTCTCAGTTTTATGTATTTTTTAATTTCCTCTATGGAAAATCTGTTCTTCATAAAAGAACTGCTAGAGAAAAATGTGGAAAAAGTTGATTCATTCCATATTTACATTCTTTCTGGTACCTGGAAATGAACCAAATGCAAAAGTATGCCAAAAAAGAAGTTAGTTGAGTCATTTAGAAAACTCATCATCCCCCAGGCAAAAGGACAAACTGCCTTGGGAAAGGCCTGCTTTGATAATACAAAACACCTTTCAGCCTAATGAGATCTGTCTTCCTAACCTTTACCCAGGCCTCAAGGAGGCCAATCTCAAGAAATAGCTGATTTTCTTCAACACACAATCTACCCTGCAAACCTCCCACCAACTGGGAGAGTCGGTACTATCCAAATCCAAAAATTCCTCCTCTGATATTTGAATAGATCAGGGCACTTTACACAAATCCATCCAGCAAAGAAACACCAAATTCCACTACAAAGCCACCTTACGTCCTCTTGGCCTGATCTGCTAATGCTATCTGCCATTTCACTTTGAAGAGCTGGGCAAAATAAAGCAAGGTGCTGCTCTCTCGAGTAGAGGGCAGCCTGATTCGCCCCTCACACAACTGCCAGATGCATTTCCCATTCAGCTTGTCATTAACAGCTTCATTTCATTTCATCTGCGATAAAAACAATTTAGAAGCATGGAAATGACATTATAGTTAGGTTGCCCTGAAACATCAGAGCAGTAAGAAAGCTATTACACAACTGCATCTTTCTATTTTAAAATCCATGGTTTTGCCTGGGTCGGAGAGCAATGGAAGTCATGGTTTTTGACCTATACAGGCGACAAAATTTCTTCCAGAACAAAGCAGCCCTTCATAACTCTCACATAGAGGCAAAATGATCCCTAACCTAAGGAAAGGAGGAGAACTCTGGGCCCCAAGATGGTAGGCAAGCCATAAAAATTTGACTGCCTTTTTTTAGAAATGTCATTCAAGAGTTCTCTCCCCTGGCCACCACCACAAGACCTCAGAAGTTAGTCTGGTGTGTTGGCATGGGGTGAGGGTCAGGGATGGTCACCTCATTTACCACTGCTTGGTGGAAAACTCCTGCTACCTGCTTTAGCTAAGCCAGGCTCCTCTTTCATGGTTTTCTTCATTCAGTTCTCTATTTTATGTCCACCTCATCAGCAACATGGAGCAGAAAGACAACTGGACATAAATTCACAAATCCTAGTTTTCTGAATCCAACTTGTGTCATTGCATAACCTGATAGACTAGCCAGTTCCTGAAGTTCCCTCCAATTCCAAAGAATCCATGACTTCATTGATGTACTTACTCTTCGATATATTCAAACATACGTCTGCGTCTTGTACATGCCAGACACAGAGCATCACTGACTTATCCTTCAATGTTCAGTTCCAATTTTACCCCCCTCATCTGAGAAATCTTAGCCCAAATCTCTCATCCAAGCTGCAGACTGGCATATATTACCACCCACTAGATATTTCCATCACATGGCTTTCCCATAGCCACAGCCAACTCATTGTACCAAAACCGAACTTATCATCTTCTCACCTAAACCTGCTCCTCTTCCTGCTCTCCCCATCTTGGGGGTGAAGGAGACCTCATTCCCCAAGCAAGAAACCCAGGAGTCATCCCACTCTCTTCTCTTGTCCTCACTTTTTACACTAGGTAACCAAGTATGCTGATTCCTCTTCAAGAGTATCTCTCATCTACAACCCCTACTCTTCAGTCCTGCTTACCTAAATCAGGCTCACATTTCTCTTTCTGCATCACAGCAACAGCTACAGATCTCTTGGCCTCCCCTCCAGATCCCTCCTAATATATTCACCACACTTCATCCAGAATAATCTTTCTAGTCGTTTTACTCCCTTTGCTAAAGTTTTCCTATGACTCTCCACTTCTCATAGGGCCAAGTCCAAAGTCCTGAGCACAGTGAACAAGACCATTTAGACATGCTGTCTATCTTCAACATCACTTGCCCTCTCTATCAGTTCTTTGAAAAGCCAGGGTGAGCTTCTACAAGTTCCCCAAACTTGTCACACTTTCTTATTTCTGAGGATTTGCATATGATGCCTTCTTCTTCTGGAAGGTAACTCAACTTCTCCATGTCATTCAAGACTCATTGCAGACATCATCTCCTTTGGGAAGCCTCCAAGTGCCCCCATGATGTGTTCCCTTAGAATTCTGGGTAAGGTCCCATGATCTCACTCATCACACCAAATAATTGCCATTTACTCTTCATCTCTTGCCCCAAACGCTAAGATTCCTGAAGGTTGGGAGTATATTTTATTCTTTTTATATATTGTCACCATGGTACCTGGCATATAGAGGTCATTCAATAAATAGGTCTTATAATCCAACCAAATTTCATCCAAGGCTTTTTTTTTCTTGTGCTTTATTCATATTCTGAATTTTTAGGAAATTTCCTGACTCACTGTGATCTTCAAAATGATGTAGAGAATTCATACAGTATCATAAATATTTAGAAGAATATACTAGAAGTTAATTATGAAAATATCATTTCTTTAAATATAGAAAAAAGAATAGCATTCGTATCATAATAATCATTCACATTGAAGTTTACAAGTACTTTCTCATATCTCATTAAGTTTTTTATACCCATGTCCCAGCAGCCCTTGCAATTTTTAATGTTTTACACAAACATTAACCTAAATGCCCATCAATTCATGATTATTAATAGATAAAGAAAATGTCGCATATTTACACCATGGAGTGCTACTCAATCATAAAAATGAATGAAATAACATCTTTTGCAGCAACTTGGATGGAAGTAGAGACCATTATCCTAAGTGAAGTATCTCAGGAATGGAAAACAACCACCACATGTTCTCACTAGTAAGTGGGAACTAAATGACGGGAACACGTGGGCACAAAGAGATGTAAAGGACATTGGATACTAAGAAGGGGTAGAGTGGGAGGGAAGCGAGTGATAAAAACTTACCTATTGGGTACAATGAACACTGTCCTCATGACGGGCACAATGAAAGCCCTGACTTCAGCATTATACAGTATATCCATGTAACAAAAACATTTCTACCCCCTTAATATTTTGAAATTTAAAAAGAAGCGATTTTTTAAAAATTAAAGTCTCATGACATCACAAATTCTTTTTGGAAAGAGGCAGGATATGAATAATCAAATTAAAAAAGAACCCACTATCTTAACAAATCTTCTGTGTTTAATTTTTCTATTTTCCCTTCTCACTTTTATCCATTTGCAAACATAATTTTTTACATAGCTGAAGTCACAAAAATATTAAGAGACCTAATTTTGTGTTGGGCTCTTTTCATGTGTCCATATTTCAACTTAGTCTTAATAATTATAATTGTAAGAGCTGGATAATATTCTATCACAATTTATGGGTGCCAATGACAACTCATAGACCTGTGCCTTTAACTTTCTCTCCTCCTACTCTCTACTGCCTACTGAGCTGCCATACCTGTACTCCTCACAGGAGTCTCAAACTCAAGATGTATTAGGACTAAGTCCATTATTGTCCTATAAACCCCTCCTGTATTTCTGATTACAGGGAATATGGCACCATTAACCTCAAAATTCCCTTAACTTCTCTCTCTCTCTCTCTCCCATTCCCTCACTTTTAAATCCAAGTCAGTAATTCTTATCAACATTATCTTTCCAAATCTCTTGAATCTCTTTCCTTTTTCCATTCTCTCTATTACCTTTGTTCCTCAATTCTCACTTGAATATTGGCATAGCTTCCTAACTGTTCTCACTGCTTCATTCACTTTCCACCAGACCACCAAGATCATCTTTCTAAAATGGATATTGATCTTCTCGCTCCACTATTGAAGTTCATCCAGTTGCTCACTGTTGAGATGGATAGACTTCAAATACCTTAGTTTAAACAAGCAAGGATCTCAGCAATCTGGGCCTTTCCTGCCACTCTAGTTTTACTTCCTGGATACAGATGCTCATCTCAGTCATACAAAGGGGACAGGGTCTGGGCCAGGAGCCTGGGGCAGTCAGAGGCTGGTGTCACTTGGTTAACAGCCCAGCAGGCTGCCTCCAGAAGGAACCCCAATGAAAAGCAGAAATGGTTTGGGTGAGAGGCCAGATCAAAATCCTGGCAGACTTCCATGATAGCTGCTGTCTCCAAGAGTGGGCAGGGGGAAGGCGCTTGTCTGAAGGCAAAGGAATCAAATTCAGGGAACCCCCATCGAAGTGAAGGCAGTTTTAGCACATTAAATGAGCAGCAGAGACCGAAGCAATTCTCTGAACTGAAAAACAAGTGAATGCCACAGTTTATTTAGGGCACTAAACCTGCAGGCTAGGATCTTCCAAGGTTGAGTTTGGGACTATAATTGGGACTACAGAGGGCTCTAAGGCACCACTTAATGTGCCCCAAGGTGTCAGGCTCTCTCCAACCTCCACATAAATATGCCTGCCGGAGGGCTTGCTGATGTTTTATCTGCCTGACAAAGCCAGTCTTGTATTACCTCTTCTATGAAGTCATCCCTGAATCCTAAGGCAATATTAAATCTAGGTGACATTCTGGGATCAGCAGATATAAAGTATGCATTGCATTTGGTAGCGAGCATCTTAGAACCACAGAAAAGCATTAGAAATGCATACGCACAGAGGAAGCCTTTTCTTATGCCACTTGCAAGGGAACTTGCTTTGCCCACTATAATTTTTGACGTGGTATGTTGACAAATGCTACAAAGAAACTTGAAAAGGCTAGATCAAGAACAAATGTGTACACTTATGTGTTGTTCAGTTACTACCAATTTGATGGTGAGTACATGTGGTGCTTGTTTTTCCATTCTTGGGATACTTCGCTTAGTAGAATAACATCTATTGGATGTCGGGTAGGGAGGGAGGGGGAAGGGGGAGGGGCGAGGGGGAGGAGGGGACGGATATATGCATACACAAAGGGTGCGATGTGCACCCTCCGAGAGATGGACACGCTTGGGACTGGGACTTGGGGGGAAGGGGGGGCAAGGGCAACATACGTAACCTAAACATCTGTACCCCTATAAACAACAAACAATAAAAAAAAAAAA
>RJWJ010025465.1:0-23870 GCA_004363605.1 Indri indri
TGACCGAGAAAGCATTTGAGGCCCTGGGGTGGGGGCCAACATTCACTCTCACTGGGGCAGAGAGGGTGGTCTGCCTCCTGTGGCTGGTGCTCAGGTTAAAGCTCCTCCTTTGGACTATGACCATCACCACATCTTGTCCAGGTTCCTGTTTGGTCTGAGAAAACAAAACAAAACAAATCAAACCAGAGAGAAAGACACAGGAAAAGAGACAGCGAAGAGAACACAGTGAAAGTGAGAAAAAGGAGGCAGAGAGGAAACAAGTCAGTGGGGAATGGTGGATGGTTTGAGAAAAAGAATCTTTTCAGTGGACACTTAAGCAGCAAGAGGTACTTTTGGGTCTTGACAAACTTATTACATATCCACAGCTCCAACTCACAAGGGCCAAGGTCAAGTATTCAGGTATTCCCATGGGCCAGAGAAATGGCGTTTGCCAACTGTACTCACTGCAGACCATGCCTCCAAACTGATTTGGTGCCCTCTTGTTGAAAAGCAATTTCTCAAACTTTCTGGGAGCTGATTACTTCTCAGTGGAGCAGACAATGAAGAGCCAGTGCCAGGGAACAGTCCTTCCTGAGGAATTCTTCAGGCCCCCCTCCCCTCCAAAATTCGGGGAAGGGTGTGGAAAATGGGAATTGGAGTGGCTTAGGTTAGAGTAAGGAGGGGGAGGGCTGGGGATAGGAGAGAGAGTCCCACCCTTCTCACTCACACTCACCTCTAGCTGCCAATTATTCTTTCTTCCACCACGGCTGCAGGAATTGCTGCCAAATATTCTGTCTTTCCCCAGGGCTGTAGGAAATGGCCCACTGGTGTATCCATTGCAAAGGCCCAACAGTCATTGTCAGCTTCCCGGGCATATGAATAGGGTTGTACTGTTGGTTAAGAAAACAGACAAGGCAGCAAACGCAGGGCGCTTACTTTTACTGTGGGAACAGAGCCCTGTTCAACTTGGTGAGAAGAGAATGAACATTTCAAAAGGATCTTTTATCGGGAAAATACAGGAAAGAAAACAACCCATAAATGGGTTAGAGGGGATTCTTCAATCTCTACCACGGTTTCTTTTTTTGCCCCTTAACCCTGTTTTAGTAGATACTGGACCAAAATGCTCCCTCTATCTTATGAGCCCACACTCAAAGGGCCTTCTGGTGAGCAATCCCCCCACCCCTGCTCCTAGCACCCGCCCCCCAAGTTCTCCCTGAGGCAAGACAGTGTCTCTCCTTCCTTCCTTCCTTTTGAGCACACTCTTGGCTCTGCATCCGGGGACTGGTCGGTTGGCTTCCCTTACCTGTGCGTGTGCGTTTAACCGGCCTGTGGTTAAACTGAGTTCTCCCCTTCTTGAGGAGTGGGGTCTTCCAAAATATCAAAAACGAAAGGGAGTTCAAGAGATCATGGGGAATCAACCTTCTCCTTATGAAAAACTGAGCCCCAGGATGAAGAAGAGACTTGCCCAAAGTTACATAGAAAGGGAACAGCAAGGGCGGGAGCAGAATCCAGCCAGTACGGCCTTCCCGATACTATTACTATTACTAAAACCCCAAATTAGTTAGTTCTAAGCCTTTTCCCCTTCTCCCTCCAAAGGCCCTGACCTGCGAATGGGTCTAGGCTTACTCTACCGTCCCCTCTCCACGCCCACCTGCACATGACGCACAGGTCCTAGCAAGGAGAGCAAGAGGTGTGAAGAGCTGGACTTTTCCCACCCGCTCAAATAGTGCGGAACCATCGGCCTGTCCTCCCACCTCCTATTCCTGTCAGGGCGGTGTTGCTCATTGGCCCAGCAGAAATGATTGACAGGTAAATGGCCCAATGAATGATGAAACGTGGAAGAGCCCCGGCAGTTACCAGCCAATTCTCTTATCGCGAGATTCTGGGGTAACGGTTTATTTAAAATTCTTTCCAACGTCCGTTCAGCCGTTTTTCACACTCAAATTTCAGCGTTCACATAGTAAAGGGTGAAAGGCAATTTTCTCCCTCAAAGAAGGAACACATTTTGGGGCCTAAAAGTACAAATGAACCTTTCAACAGAATATGGGCGTGTCATAGTGAATGAGTCACTTAATAAAGGGGGTTTTGCTTTGTTAAGAAGTTGGTGGAAAGTGAGTGGGTGGTGGAAAGGAAAGGTGGCCGGGCGGGGATGGGACACAGAGGACTTAGCCCTCCGAAGGCTGAAGTCAAAGGTGCTTATTGCAGCTTTTGTAGACTGTGTGGAATGCTGAGGCCCTTCCTGGGGCCTGGATAGGTTCTGGGACGTGGGTGAAATGATGGGGTCACTGCTGGGGCCACGCTAGGGCAGTGGGGCAATGGTTGTGGTATTCTTGCCCATGGAAATGGCCTCTGTGCAAGGCGTCTCAGTAAGAGCTGGTTTGGGAAGACGTGGACCATGAGATGATTCCTTAGCGTTGGGGAGGGGGGGGATGGTTGGAGCACGGACATGGGGTGGCCCATCTTTGAAGGGTCTGGCCTCAGAAAATGTGGCCTCTAGAGGAATAGCAGTGGGTCACGACAAACCTGTTTAGAAGAAGAGATGAAGAGATATGAGACAGGGAGTTAAGAGATGGAAAGTGTGAGAAAGGAAAGAAAGTGTTACAGGGACTTAGAGCTAGAATCCCAGAAAAGCTGAGCAAAAATGTGCTTGGTACATAGTTGTCACTCAGTAAGTGCTAGCTATTATTATCATCATCGCTCCTCTTGGAGGGGTGCGGCAGAGCCTAGTAGTTCAAATGGAATAGGGAGTGAGTAGAGATGTAAAAGAGAGTCAGGCAAACAGACCATTCCAGTTGCCTCCTTGTCTCCCCCTGCGATTGTGAGGATTGCAGAAGCCACTCCTCCATTGGGGAATGAGAGGGAGGAACTGAACTAAAGAGTGAGGGCGTTGGTATGCACTGGAGCTGCGAACCCAAAGATGGGAAGTAGGAATGGGGAGAGACTGTCCTTCCCAAATCTCCCTTAAATCGGGCATGTTGGAAGTCAGGTGAAAGAGGAGGGTACAGATGAGAACGAGAATGGGATGTGGTGTGGGGAGGCACTTGGGGGAACTGTGCACTTTATACCTAACAGCTGTCGTGGTTGCTGGGGTGGGGTGGTGAGGAGGAACCCCATCTATTTGCCTCTCCTGGGAAAAGGGAGTGGTGGTAAGATTCATAACTCCATTGGGAATTCCCTTCAGTCATTGTCACGAGTGTCAGCTTACTCAGGGACCACTGGTCTTTGAGGGCCGAGAAGGGAAGACTCCCCCAAGAGGCCCTGAGACAAGGAAACCAATTTCTATTTGACAGGGAAGGTGTGCATCAACTTAGGCTCCTGAATACTCCTACCCTCACTAGTTTGTGTTCCCTGTTACTAAGTCATTGAATGAGAGGCATTTGTTGGGAGCCGGTGCAGAGTGGGCAGCTCTGAGGTAGCTCAAAGAAAGTGATGCTGAGGAAGAGAGAAGAATGCTTTTGAGTCTCCAAATGACACTTAATAGGATCTGTTGAGGGGTGGGAAACCAACAAGTTTGCTTTTCGAAACAATTGAAGCGCAAAGCCACCTGGATTAACCTACCTGAGCTAAGGAAGCCTGGTCTGTAATGTTTGTGGGGGAAACAAGAGAGGGGAGAGGGAGATACGGCAGGCCAGCAAGAGACAGGAGGAGATACTGAGGAGCAGACAGAGACGCGACTGGGAGGACTGAGAAAAGGTGGAGACAGAGTTGAGAGAGACAGCCCCGAAACGAGCCAGTTGGCTTAGTTGCCAAGTCTTCAAAGTCTTTTCTATTTCCATTTCCACTGAATATATTTCTATTAATTTACGAAGAAAATGTATGGAGTCTTCCAAGATTTCAGAAAGCATTATATTTACTAACTTACACTGTTTTCATGGAAACCCTTCAGAATCTTTCTGAGGCTCACAGGCAACTCCCGATGCTGTTCTTCACGGTGTTCAGATCGGGTGGGGCAAATGAGAGAGGCGGGAGGCACTTGTGCAAGCCAAGGCTAAGAAGTCGGCTTCTGGAAGCTGCTGTCATTTTTCGTCTCCATGGAGCAAGGGCTAGAGAAGCAATTAGAGAGGATTGCTTGAGCTCAGGAGTTCGAGACCAGCCTGAGCAAGAGTGAGACCCTGTCTCTATTAAAAATAGAAACATTAGCCAGGCGTCGCGGTGCCTGTGCCTGTCATCGCAGCTACTCGGGAGGCTGAGGCAGGAGGATTGCTTGAGCCCAGGAGTTTGAGGTTACTGTGAGCTAGGCTGACACCACGGCACTCTACTCAGAGCAGCAGAGTAAAACTCTGTCTCAAAAACAAAAAGAAAAATCCCAGTCTTGTCGCAGGCTGCTGTGGTGGGATTGCTCAAGCAATCCTCCTGCCTCGGCCTCCCAGAGTGCTAGGATTACAGGCGTGAGCCACCACGCCTGGCCCAAGACTGGAATTTTTCAAAAGGAAATTTTCCAGGGAAACAAAAGGTTAAAAGAAAACAAACTAAGATAACGTGAAAACTCGTGACTGGTTGGCAACCTGCTGTGATCCTCAGCTTTGCGAGTAGCTGTTTGGCTCTATTGGATTCTACACCTGTTCCCATCTTGGTCCTGCGGGAATGGATTTTTCCCAGGCCCTGGCTTTGTCTCTTCCACTTTAGTGTCTCCTTTGCCCTCCTCGGGTGGGTGGGGCAGGCCTTTCCCCATCTGCTGATGAAGCCCCTCTTTGTAGGTTTCACTTCCTGTCTCCTTCCCCTGTGGATGGCCCCTCTGTTTGGGGACCTGCACTCTATTCCAGATCTCTTGGCTGACTAGTTGGGGCGCCAAGCCCTGTTATTCTCTGGTTCTAACTGGTGTAGGGGCCCTTCTGGGGGTGAGGTGAGGAGTTGGGCTGTGACTACGGAAGAGCAGAGACATCAGGTCATTAGCAAGCAAGACTTGAGTAAAGTTCAAGGCTCATGTTTCACCTCTGTTCCCTTTTTGAAGACTCGTAAGATTCCTTCTCCCCCGCCAGTCCTGTCCTCCCAATGGTTACAGAATTTAGCCTTCGCAGTTCCACAAAATTTAACACTGAAAACACAAGTACCGTGAAAGGAACTTTTCTCAAAGGAAAGGAAAGGTCATTTCTTCACAGAGAAGATGAGTTTGGAGCTTAATAATACAAACTAAACCTCAAAGAAAATATGAACGAGCTCTATATTTAATCTAAAAGTACAAGTGATTTATGTTGAAGCGATATACAAATAAAAGAATGAATGCACACGAATGCTAAAAAGGTGGGAGGAGGGCCGGGGCGGTGCGGGGCTGCCTTAGCAAGCTCTGGAGTCTAGTGGTCCATTCAGGTGAGCCTCCTTGGACCTTGGCAGGCTTATGGGTGTGTGGCCTTGGCCTTAGGGTGTCCTTCCAGGGCATTGGGTGAGGGGCGTGGGTGGTAGAATCCAGGTTCTGAGTGACTGCAGGGTAGCTAAGAGACTGTGACGAAGTGACTGACAAAGGCCGTCAGCCTGAGGAAGGCTTCAGTGCAATGCCGAGAATCAGGTCTCAGCTGGTGTGTGGGAAAATGTGCTTCAAAGGAAGCTTCCTAGGAGCAGAGAGGGGAAGGCTGGGGAATGGCGCAGCTCTCGAAGTGGCCTGTGTGTGTCCCTGCTGGTGGCAGGAGTCCAGGGAAGCCCTGGGCCCCGCCGGAGGTCCCACTGTCACAGCACTGATGGGCAGACCTCTAGGCCAAGGAAGTTTCTTGCCAACTCATGGGTCTGACGGAAAGAGAGTCATGACGGTGGTTTGGGGTGATCTGCATCACGCACCTAGATATGGGCACCTTCACAGGGAGGATGAGGGAAGAAGAGGACTCGTGTCTGCCTGATCCCATGGATGCTTGAGCAAGAGAATGTTTTCTGTGTCTCATCCTCTCAGTTTTTCCAGTTCTCCAGACCTTTCCCTGCCATCCGCTGGTTCCTCTGTGATTACTGGGTGGGACGAGGTCAAGTGACCAGCAAGGGGAGGTGGTGAGAAAAGAGACAGCTTCCTTGAGGAAAAACAGAAGACACCTTCAAGTCCAGAATTGTAAATGGACCACAGAGTAGGTAACAGTAAGGTGGGTGGGAGCGTGGGCAGGAGGGCAGGGTCGTGGTGGCCTCAGCAAGCTGGAGTCTAAGGTGTCTGTTTGGCTGCTGTAACAGACCTGGTAGGCCTCTTGAGTTTGTCAGGAAAGTACTGGAAGGATCCATGCATTAGGACCCTCAGGGAGGGCCTTCTGGCACGGGGGCTCTGAGCGATGTGTCTGGTCTCCCCGTGGAGGACACGCAGGTAGCATCCAGGCAGGTGGAACAACGCAATGGTAGTGAAGTACGAGGGGTCAGCTTTTCTCCGCGCCTCCCGTGAGGCCTTGCGTGGCTGCCTGAGGCTAAGAGATTGGTAATCCGAATCTCCCATGTCATTTCTGCCTCCTGCGCTCTCCAGGCTCTCCTGAGAGGGAAACATGCCTGCAGGAAGAGAGAGATGGGGGTGGGGTACGGAGAGACGTTCAAGTAGACGAAGATGGATGGAGAGTCTAGGGACAGCTAACAACCCGGCCCTGCGATTTGCTCTAGCGTCCCGTCAAAAATAGTTCGGCTAATTCGCAGAGCATGCTTACAGCATTTTTAGAGCCCTGCAGGCCTCGGGGAAGACTGTTTCTTTACGCCGTGCATTTCCGATAGCTCCTCTCAGCTTGGGGAACTTGGTCGGAGTTCGTTCCCTCGGGTTCCGGTCTGCAGGGGGAGGGTGGCAGGGCCGCGGGGCACCAGGAGGTGCGGCCCTGCCAGATGCCGTCTCTGTCTCTCTTCTTGGGGTATAACAAAACAAAGCTAATGCCCGAACTTTTTCTGGGCGACCCAAAAAGAGGGCTGTGAAAGGCGGAGGCTGGCGTGTGTTGAGGGCTAGGGTTAGGTGCGGAAAGAAGAGAAGGAAGAGAGGGAAGAGTTAGACCCCCCGAGTGGGCCCTGTCACCCTCGCTGTGGAGGAGGAGGAAGACACGGAACGGGAGGTGAGAGCGGGCGAGAGAGGGGTAGTTAGGTTCCCCCACTCCGCTTAAAACATTCTTTATACGAGGTTTCTCCACTGTGCCTCATGCCACGGAAACTCCTGGAGGCGGGGTCTGGGGACGTGGGTGACGTGAGAACAAGGCAGTTGCCCCGACCGGTGCCCGGGTACAGGGTGGCTCCTCTGTGTCAGCTCTGGGAGAAGGGGGGCGCAGCCATCCTGCCTTTCCTCGCTCCCCCCTGGCCTCTCTGCCATCCCAGCTCCGCTTTGCTCTCTTTAGCCCTCTCTGGAGACGACCGGTGTTAGGAGGATTGCGGAGTTCAGCAAAACAAATGCGAGCTTGGTAGCAAAAGGCTAAGGTGGCTTTTTATCAAGAGAAAAGAGCTTTGGGTTGTAACTCTCCTGATTCTGCTTGAGTTTGTAGCTAATGATTATACCAGGGAAAAATAATAAATATGCCAGAGGGCGGCTGGCAGGAAGAACAGTTAATGCTTTTCTTTGGCAGACCAGAATCTACGGCGAGTTTACCAGGACATGGCAGCCCCTTGCGGGGAGTTAAGTGAGGTCACGGGTGAGGACACTATGGCGGATTGCTTGACACAAGTGGGCCGGGGCCATTCCTCTAGAGACGGTAAATGGAGAGCTCCTGATGAGCAGGGAAAGCCTCCTTGAAAGGCACTGGTTCAGAAGCAGGGTCCCCAGATGAAAGTGTCACATGGTCAGGGTGGGCCTCACGTCACCTCTGAAGCCTGCTTCTGTGGCTGGGGGGTGGAAGGTGCCCTCTGTCCTTGCCCACATCTTTTGTGGCTTCCCAAGGTTCATCTTGCATTCCGAGGGGGTAGAGGGTCAGAAGAGCTGCAGGAGAGACACAGAAAGAGAGAAAAACCTGGTCATTTACTGACAGGCAGAGACCTAGAAAAGACTGCACCAGTCCAGGCGCCAAGTCCTCCGAGTCATCTTCCTGCACCGGCTGCCCTCAGACAGATCCTGCCGATCCACAGTTCTATCTGCCATGTCTCCAGAGCCGTTCAAGGGTGCAAAGGAAAAAAAAAGGGAGCTATACAAAGCCACTTTTGCTAAACTTTCCAAGCTCCCAAGATGCACCTTGTTGGTGAGGATCTATCACTCATCTTGTTAATTACTCATGGGACTCAGGCGTGTGTGGGAAAGAGGGCTAGAAAGTGGGGAGAGTTTTAGAGTGAGAGCCAGGTAGAAGACAGCTTCTTCCCTTGTTCCCTTGAGCTCCCTGAGGGCAGGGAACAGGCTCTTTCATCTGTACATCCCACGTGTTCCAGCGCATTGTAAGAGCCTGATAAATCAGCACTTACCGAACTGAACTAAATTATTTGTTGAATTTCCATGTGGGTAAATATACAAAACTAGCTCCTATAGTGGAACCAAAGGACCATAAAGGCAGAGGGTGGAGTGTGAGGGGGTCTGAATTTAGAAACCCCAAGGGGAGAAATAGAGTATCTCCTGCATCACCATGCTTGAGAGCGAGGATAGAATGGACGTGGGAAAAGGGAGAGGGTGAAAGGAGGTGGGAGGGAGAGGGCAAGTGCAGGGCATAGAGACAAGGTGGCCTAGTGCCAGGGCTGTGTCGCCTTTGAGCCTGCACATACTTCTTCCTCAGAAAGTTCTTAAGTCTTAAGTCTTTCCTTTAGGTTGAAGTTCTGGCAGGCAGGCCCCCTGACCCCCAGGACACAGCATAGCTGGAGGCTGCCATTCCTTAGGACTTAGGAGGTAGAAGCAGAGAATAACTCCCCAGCTGGTGTGAGAGTTGGGGGCCAGAGTTCTAAGGCCATGGGAGGTGTAAATAATGGTGGATCCTAAAATAAGCGTGCAACAGAGAAGCATTACTTCTTAAATGCAAGATAACTAGCAGTCGTGGGCAACAGGTGAGAGTCACCATCTGTAGCACCTCTTCAGCTTGATTACTTTGCTCAGCGCTGATTTGTTACATTGAGAGACCCCCCAAACCCCTCTGGAACCCAACAGTCTCTGTTTCTGCACAGCAATCTGTCATCGGGGAAGTGCAGCCTGTTGCTGTGAGACAGTGCAGTCGTGACTGCAGAAAAGGGCAGGTGGCCACTAGATTCCTGGTCTGGCCATGGCAAAGAGGGGGCTAGGAGTCTAGAGTGAGGGCCCCCGTTCTTAGAAACTTAGGTGTTGGAAGGCACCTCAAAGGTCTCTCCTACTGGTTCCCAGGCTTGGATTCATAAGTAGCAAAATTTCCCTTCCAAAATTTGGGAAACTAACAATTTTTTAGATTAGAACATTAAAAATCTAAATATGATCAATGATCCTTATCATTTTACTAAAAAAGGGAGCCTTTTAACTCCACCAAAGTAGGAAGGATGTATCGCATAATAAACATTGTTTTTGGGGAACGGACTATGAAAACTGGCTCCGGAGAACCATTGCTGGAACTCAACTTCCAAGGACATAATATCAGAATAAAAATTGTTCTTAGAATTCATTTTGGGGGGCAGATTGGTCAATACTGGTTCTGAATAATCTTGATCCAATTTATTCTCTGCTGCATTGCCTTGACTTTGACAGCAGGATAGGCTAACTGGAACGGCTTGTACCTGGAGACAAAACAGGCTCACGGCAGGTGGTGGAGATGCCAGCAGCAGCCACTGTTGCTCTAACCACACTGGACTAGTTAGTCCTGATTTCATGAGTGCGCCAGAGAGTTTCATGCCTCGGGGTGGTTTTTTTATGCTCTTCCGTCTGCAGGGACTGCCTTCCTCTCCTTTACGTTTTCTCAGTTGCAAAATCCTGCTCATCCTTCAAAACCTAGCTCAAGTGCCATGTCCTCCAAAGTCTATCCTGAGAACCTGCCCCATTGCCACATCTGGAAGGAATTTTTGTTGATCTATCTCACTCTGTGTTTCGGTGGCACTGTGTGTGTTCTAATCTGTCATTCACATGCTCTATTAGTGATATCAGTGTGCTAATGTGACGACTTCTCTGCTAGATTGGGAGCTTTTTGGGGGCAAGGACTCTTTATTTTTTGCATCCTCAGTGCCTGATATATAGGAGGTGACGTCAAGTCATCAGGAGCTGACGGCAGAGAGTTTTGTTGGTCGCTCTAACATTGATGGGCAGGCCTGGCGTCGTGTCTCTTGGCAGCAGGCAATAGGCAATGATCCGGGCTGGCAGCTGTTTGATGCCTTGGGGTGTGACAGCCTTGCCCTCGAGGGTATTTCTGGAGACCTACCTGTGAGCCTGGAGCTCAGAGATAAGACTCCAGTTTAAGAAATAGCGGACAGAATGAAAAGCAAGATACCCGCTTTCTCTTGAGGACCAAACAGAAAAAAAGGGCTTCACCTCTGAAACCCGTGTTTGAGGAAATGATTGGTTCTTAAGGAGTAATGCCAAGGTCCCAGATGCTACAGCCCAGGATCCTGGGTGAGAGCAGGACTCCCAGCAAGCGTGACTTGGTCCAGCTGCACTGGATGGTTCTTGTAGTTCCGTTAGAAAGCTGGATGGGGGACTGGTGTGCCTCTTGTCTGGGAGTAGGCTCCATGTGTGTTGGAGAGCTCTTGACTTCACAGGATTGTGTATTTTACTGTAGGGTAGTTGCGATTATTTTAAAAAGTTATTTTTATTGAATTGAAAAATCTGCCTTTCGTATAACTAGCACCCATGGGTTCTAGTTCAGCCTTCAGTACCCTGTTAAAGTCCAAAATCCCTCCTCCACATAAATATATGAATGAAGCAAGCAAGCAAATATCCCCTCTAACTATTGCGAACTGTCTTGGTTCCTTCAATCATCTCTGCCCCCTGCCGATTTCCAACCATTCTTCGAAGAACATGTTTTTAAGTCCTTTTACCATTCTGCTCATCCTTCTCTGGACTTGCTCTAGGTCGTTAATGTCCCTCTTACGTGTAGTACTGCAGTGGCGCTCCGCTGGGCACAGAAGGTATAGTTAAATCATTGCCTGGATATTGTAGTCCAATTAATGCAGCCCAAGGAGGTTGTAGCCAAGAAAAACCTAGATCTCTGTTATTTTTTACATTTTTCTTGAAATTCACGCTGTTGTTAAGTGAGGTTCTCCATTTTATACTCGGTGAAATTGATTTCTTTTAAGTGCAGAATTTACCGACTATCCTAAGTAAATTTCATCTTTTTAGATTAATGTCCTCTCTGTCGAGATAGTTCCGAGCCTTATTTCAGTCAGGCAATATTAACTGTACCAAAATATTAGCTATTTTGTGGCATTAGCATATATTGAGGGACGCTACTTTTACGTCTTTGTTTCCATCATTTAAAAAAAACGTTGAACGGGATGGAGCCCAGCCGAGTATGAATGTGACGGGTACCTGGTCACCCTATTGTCCTCTGCACATTTTCTGTCTGGTTGATGTGGATATTATGAGACACTTTGTCAACTGCTTTACCGGTCAAAGTATATAATATGTCTATTGTTCTGTCCTGTTTTTAATCTTTGTCACTCTGTCAAAATAGAAAATTTAACTAGTGTAGCATGACTTGTTATCAGTGACCCTGTGATGGGATAGTTTATCTGTAGACTAGGGGAGGATAACACCATGATAGATCTATCTATCTATCTATCTATCTATCTATCTATCTATCTATCTACATAACACACACGTACACATATATATTATATTTGATACTAATATCCTTTGGGCAAGACAATTTTTTTTCTTTTCTGATTCTGTGTTTACTAAACAACATTCTATTCTGGTCTCTTCATTGTATTGCGTGGCCAAGAAGGGCATGTCCTACGTAGGTAAGTCGGGCTGGCAAAATTGCTTATTGCGGAGGCGTTAAGTGGCAGTTGAGGTTTAAGATCTGTTTCTTGGGAACTTGATGAGTGTGTGTCTATTCCGTGGAGCCTGACTGAGGAAACGATAAAATCGAGTTTGCAATACATGTCCTGCAAATCTTGGGATGTAATGACGCTACCAAAGGGTGACTGCCTAGGGGAGCTCAGCCTAAAGCAGCCACCCAGAGTATAGACAAGAAATCACTGGTAGGTTGTAGGGTAGGGATCAGGGAAAGCTACTTGGAGGGGTAAGAAAAGAGAAGTTTATTGTCCACTGGGGTCCTTTATTATTTACTCCTTTTCCCTCTTAGATTCCCAGGAAGGGATAGGAAGGGGAAGTTTCCCTCACTTCCCGCGATCCTGGCACAGTTCTGTCACAGGCAGACGGTCTATGAAAGCCATGAGGCTTTTAATAAAGGCCGGGCTGTTTTCGAAAGTCCAGTGAGAATTTTCTATTCGTGATGCCTTTACCTCATTACGTAGGTCACCCTGTAGTAGGTTACCCCAGTGAGTTTACTTTTGAACTTCAACTTCAGTCATTCTTGCAGCTCCCTGCTACTGTCTGGTTCCCAGGCATTGAGAAGGTTTCTCTAGCTCTTCAGTCATGAGTCTGCCCGGGCTAGGAGCAGTGGCTTTTCTTCCATTTCATGTTCGGGAAGGAAAGGAAATAAGATCTCGTGTTCCTTACTTAGCTTTTGCCACTTTTCTAGCATCTTGCTAGGAAGCAGGGCCTGATCCCTATTTGCCTGAGGGGACATTAGACCGTGGCCCCTTCCTAGACTTGGGAAAACTCTTCTCTCGAGTCCCTGCTCCTGTCACAGGTGCCTCCTTCTTCCCTGCCGGCGTGATCGACTGAGTGGATTTGGGCTTTCCACCCAAATAGGAGTTCATTTTAGGTTGCTTCAGCTTTCTGCCATGACAATGTATCTGAAGCAAGGATTTAAAAGCCTAAGATTACCAGGCTTTTGAAACTGGAGGGAGAAGAAGAAATATAAAAAGGCACAACACAAAATTAATATCTGAAAAAAAAATTCTCCTGGTACGAGTGTGTTCCTAATGCCTCAGCGCATCCCCACCCTTCCACTTTCCTTCTCTGCTCCTTTCTCCTTGTTAGTATTTCCCCAGTCCTTCTGCTCGTCCCGGTTCTTGACTGATTACCGCCGGGTCCTTCTGGCCGACATAGCCAACATGGCTACAGTAGGGAAAATGCCACTCGCCAGCATCCCACCTCCTTGCTTGTTGTTCAGATGATCACCCCACTTCTACCTTGGTGAGATGCTACTTTTAGATTCAGAGAACCTCTAAAGCTCTAGCTCTAAATGTTTACATAATCTAGTGTAAGCTTTTAATGTAAGCCTCTGCGCCAGAGGCAGTTGTTGCACGCAAAATCTTTTCTTTAGAACTTTAGGCTTCCTCCTGCTGTGACGACTGGTGTGGCTTCTGCACTCGATCTTAGCCAAAGGCTGGGGAGGGATGTGCCATGGCTTCCGCAGAAGCTCCGGGAGAGGCAGGGTAAGGGGAGGGCAGAAGGGTAACAGTCTCTAAACTGCATCAGAAATATATCCGCGACTCATTGCCTAGCTCCCCCTGCCCCATTACTACTATTATTGAGAAAAGTCAGTAATGGTTGCCTCGATGCAGTCCTGGTGAACCTCGAAGTATTGCTCCTTTGAGACCATCCGTTGTCTCCAGAGCTGTTCATGTCATTCTGGCAGGATTTAGCTTGTGCATCTGTGTTGAGGGATCATGGTAAGATCAAGTGTGACTTGCCATAAGATCCCTTCTCTCTCTCCTCTCAACAGTCAGACTGATTTGCTGGGGACACTAAATGCCACTGGGCAGCTGACAGTTCTTCTCTTGCAGGGCTGACTTGCAAGACCTGAAGCCTCTTAGTAGTTGAACAGGATACGAGTTCAATAACCAGTAGGTTGTACCACAGACTCTGTTTAATATGTTAAAAACCCTGCTGATCTATGCATTAAACAGAAGGATTCCAACTATTGTCCAACCATTAACTTTCTTTCTCAATTGCCTTGTGTTCTGCTTTCTTCGGACGTTGCTGTGATTGAATCAGAATCTGTATTGCTGAGAAACTAAAATTAAATCTCCCATTCTCTGAGCGTCACCCCGTATTCCACCAGGCTGTAAATTCCCTGACGGTAGGGCTGTGTCTGGTTATTACCGCAGTCTCAGTGCCTGGCCTTCAGCGTGCGGAGAGCCGCAAGGTCATCAGACACGTGGCGATGCCGCCTCCTCCTTGGCTTGGTCGACACTACCCTTTCCTGGTTTTCTTTCTGCCTCGTGAGTCACTTCTTGGTGGCCTCTGCTGGGTTAGTCTAGGTCCTGGGGTGTGTTTTTTCCTTTCTATACTCCCCTAATCTCATCCAGACTCATGGTTTTAGATTATATGCTAATGACTCCCCCAGTTTATATCTCCAACCTCAGACCCTCCCATGAGGTCCAGATGGAGCTTTGAACTGCGTGGGTGTCTAATCACGTCTGAAACAGGCTTCTCGATTTCCTTTCCCAATTCTACTCCCAAATTGTTCCTGCTGCAGTCTCCCCCACTTAAGTAGTAGGACCTGCATTTGTTCAAAGTCCCCAAAACTGGGTCACCCTTGATTACACCTTCACATCCAATTCATCATCAAGCCCTGTCAGTGCAACTTCCAAAATACATTCTAGACTTGTCTACCTCTTCCGTAGCTCTCCTGTTACCACCCTTAGGCAAGGCCACCATCAGCCCCAGCCTAGATATCATACGTATGCCTCCTAGCTGCTTTCGCTCTTGTTCTGCACAACCGCTGAGGGATCTTTTAAAGATGTCAATGTAATTCTGTTGAGTTCCTTGCTTCAAAGCCTTCTCTGGCTGTCCTTGGCACTTGGAATAAAATCCAAACTCCTTGCCTTGGTCTAAAAGATGGATTGTTAACTCATCCCAGCCTGTCTCTTTGGCTTCATTCTCTGTCTGCTCCATCCACTACAGCCTTCAAATACTCCAAAAGCATTGTTTCCACAAGATATTTGCCTAGCTGTTTCTTCTATCTGGCATGTCCATTCCCTGATCTTTGGATTGGATCGTTTTCAATATGAAGGCCTCTGTTCAAACGCTGTCTCTTCAGAAAGGATCTCCCCGAGTCCTCTACCTAACCCTATCTCTGCTGCGGTGCTCTCTGCCACAAGCCTCTGGGTGGGCTTCCCAGCACAGTCAGTCACTCTCTGAAATTATCTTATTTCCTTGATCATTGCCCATCTTCCCTTCTGACACGTAGGCCCCAGGAAAGTGGGAGTGTTGTCTTTCATGTAGTCCATTGTATCCCCAGCATCTGGCACATAGTAAATGCTCAATCCATAATTTGATGAATGCATTGAATTTGTTGAGTGTCGGATGTTTGGCAGTGCAGATGCTAACAATGCCTCTGTGGAGCTCCTGTTGTCTTTCCCTTCCACAACTCGTGGTTTCTAAACATCTGTATTTTCTCAGTAACAAAGTCTTGATCAATGCCACCACCATCTCTTCTTCTCAGTTGGAGTTAACTCACAGTCACTGAAGGAAAAGGCAAGCTACAAATGCACCCACACTCTTGAGCCCAAAATGTTGGTCGTTAACAGCTCCCCTAGACTTTTACTTCTTGCTATGGTGCCTTTAGTGATTTTTACACACTAACCATGTAACAGCCTAAGGATGTAGAAAAGCTGGAAATTAAGCATCCTTTAGAGTCTGTTTTTGGGTCTCGTTTGATAGGAAGTGAACAACGCACAGGAAAATGTTCCAATCAATGTCATTGGCATTGCTGTAAAGAGTATAGGGCTTCAAATGTCCAGTGCAGCACAGCGAATGATACTGACAAGGGCCGCATGTTTATTGGGCAATTTACGCCACGTGTGGCTCTTCCGGGTGGTTCCCGGCTTTGTTCTTCCAGGAGAGATTATTTCTTTCTCACTTCAAATCAAACTCCTTTGAGATCACCTTTGAGAACCTAAATTTGCTCATCAGTTGTGGCGACTTCTTGCACACATCACTTTGCCCGCGTGTGTCCTCATGTATATCCTGCGTTCACGGGCACCTCTCTGCACTGAGACATGCCTGCCCTGGCACTGATTGGAAGGGACTGAAATCTCCACTAAAAACTCGGCTTAAATTTGTTTGCGTGTTCTGTGTGAGGAAGGAAGGAGAGCAAGCATTTATCAAGGGTCCTTTATGTGCTAAACGGTGTTTTTATAGAATATCACATAAGAGATCTAGAACCTTTAATAAGGTAATTCTAAAGAAATCTGTCTCATATGTCCAATGGCATTGCTGGTAGCAACAGGCCGTCAGAGAAGTAGGCAAGGTATTGCATGCATAATGTTTCCTTTAGTTCTAATTGAAGAAGTCCAATAGCCGGTGAAAAGGAGTTAGCTGGTCTAGTCAGCGAAAACCGTACCAGAAATCAGATCTTTATCAAGGGAGACATGAGATTCTAGGTTACAGGCACTAATGCAAAGGAAGTCATGGAACATCCTAGCAAATCCCAGTCTAGAGACGTTATTTGTTAAACATGTGCTTACTGAGTGCCCACTCTGAGGCAGGTACTCTTCAGATGCTGGGAATACCTGTGAATAAGACACAAAGGTCCTTGTCCTCATGGGACTTGCTTCCTGGGGAGGGTTCTCCTTAGGGCGATGCTCAGCTTTGGATACAGGAAATCTGTAAAAGATGTAAAGCTGGTCCTTTTACGGCGGATCCTGGAGAGAGCAGGCTAAGTTCTTTCAGATTAGAATTAGGTCCTGCTCTCAAGGTGCCTACAGTCCGGAAGAAAGAAAAGTCAAGTAACAACTGTGTTTGCTGCAAAGCAAGAGTGCTATAAGGTTCTGGGAATGGCAACGTAATTCAGGGGAAGAAGAGGTTCTTTAGATTTGAGTTGGAGGTAGGAGATCCAGAAAAACATTCTGGACAAGGTGGTATTTAGTGAAGCTCAGTCTTGTTACCAGGGATAACATTTGGGTATCTGTGGATTGATACGGGGTGGAGAGGCCCTGCCTGGTTTAGCTTCGTTATGCGTGCAAAGACTGAGCTAGGAAAGGGATTGTCTCAGACAACAGACAAACCTCCATGGCTGGAGGGGTTGTGTGGGCTGCTCTGTGCCCTTGCTGCTCTTTTCTGCTCTGCAAGAGGAAAGAATGCAGGGGGCTCCGAAAATGTAGAGGTTTAAAGGCAAATTAAGGCTTTTCCTCTGACTTTAACAGAGCCGCCTCAGCAGGGGGAACTAAACAGTTGGTGGGGGAGAGAGACAGAGAGAGAGAAAGAGAATATAGCTGCCCCTAAGAGTGAAGGAGCTGGTGAGTGGCTTGGTGAAGGTGAAGGTCAAGGTCAAAGTAATGGCACAAGGGCTCTGACTCCAAAGGAAAATTCAGGGAGAGCCGATGAAAAGTACAGGATTCTGAGAAAGGCCCTGAATTTTGTAACCTAGGCATTTATTCTTTTAGAAACACGAGCTTATGCAGTTTTAAAGACAAGGGTTATGTGATGTCTGCTTTTGTATTTAAGAATTTTAATAAGACTTCGTCTTTTTTCTTTTTTTACAAACAAGAAGTGGAAAATTCGTGGATAACAGGGAAGGGCTGAAGTAGAGGAAACCAGTAACAGGAACAACAGGGAAAACCTGCCACACTGGATCACGTAGCCATGGGATTTTTTTCTTTATCAGGTGTTAAGATATCTAAATATCAAAATTTTTGTTGTCACTGTTTTGTTTAAAAGCTAATGGAGAATAAACAACAACAACAACTATAAGAAAAAAACTAACGGGGCAAGTTATGCAATGGCTCGAAGTCTCACTATCCTCATCTGTGAAATGGTGAGATGGTGCTGATAATTTATTGCCCTAACCAGGATGTTGGGGGGATTAGATGGGGCAACATCTGTAAAGATCCTAGAACAGTGCCCAGCATAAAGCCCGTACTTAAGAAATGTTATTTCCCTCCCTTCTTTTCCTGTTTGCCTTTTCACAAGCAGGAACACACCTTCTCTTCCATTGTGACACCTGTTGTTTTTTCCTCTTACCATCCCTGTTTTCTTGGGGCTGTCCTGTCCACTAAACCTATTCAGTCAGTCTATCCTAGTCCTTTCCCTCCTCCCTCCCTTCTTTACTTCCTTTCATCGTAGAGTTTCATCTGGAGACCCCTTCCAGCGTGCTCTCAAGCCAGTCTCTGCTGGTGCTGTTGCCTCCCAGCTGCCTCACTGGGGTGACCTCCCAGATCACGGTGACCATCTCATAGCGATTACTGCAGTCAACTCTTCTCACCCTTCCAAACCTGGAAATCCATGATTGCGATGCTTCCAATTTTGGAAATGACCAAACCTGAGTTTGTCGAGTGTTTAATCCTGGGCTGGAAAGGAGGGTTCAGTGGGTTCATAGAACTTGCCTGTAGGGATACTGCCAGGCAGTATTGGTTTTTGGGACTTGGACATTAGCTTCCCTGCTGGCTCTCCTCTCTCTACCTCCCTTCTGAACCTGCCAGCCCCACCACCAGCACGGGAACCCCACAGATACCCTTTCTTTCCTCATTAGAGCCTAATTAGCATTCAAGTAGACACATAAATATTCTTGCTCAATTTCATGCTTAGTGAGCTCATGGAGGGCCCACTGCTGCCTCTTGTAAGGTGGATTTCCCATTAACAGCCCTTCGGTGCTGCCTCCTTACCTTTAGGGATGCGGTAGCAGCAGAAGGGGCATCGTTATCATCATCACCGTTAATAGGAACAGCAGCCATTTATGCTGGGCACTTTAACAAGTGATTTAACATAATCCTTACAAATTTGCAAAAACCCTGTAAATCAGGTATCTTGTTCCCATTTTACACGTGAGAAAACAGAGGCTCAGAGAAGCTAATCTAAGTCTTTTTGTCTTTAGCACTCATGTTCTCTCAAGTCCTACTGCTTATTCTTCTAGGAGTACTGAGGGGCAGGTTAGACCTGTTTGCACGTAGCTCCCACCAATTCTAAGTGTGCAGTTTGGAGCTCCCTGCCTCACACTGCACTTCCGCCTTACGGCGCAGCAGCGCCTTGTGTATTTTCAGAATGACTGTCACCTGGCGCGCCATGGCCTCGCTTGAGACCCAGCATACCCCCCATTGATTTATATGTGAGTTTCTTTCCTCCTTCCCACCTTCCTCCCCCAATATCTAAAGCGCTTTTGGAGCCAAGATCTCACTAGGTTTTCAAAATAACTCTGTAAGGTAGGCAGGGCTGAGATTATTATTTTGATTGTATCGATAAGGAATTTAAGGCTCAGTTGACCTAAATGAGCTGCCCCAATTTACACAGCAGCGTTTTGGGGGAAGTGCTTCTTTTTGGTTGCCAAGCCAACTCATTCATTCTCCAAGGGTGCTGACTCGCTTGGGGTTTTCAGTTGGGAGCCAACTTTCTATGGGAAAGGTTGCATTTTAATCAGCTGGCTCAGCTGGTCCTGGTGACAGAGGTCCTGGTGACAGGGACCTGGAGGGACTTATAGATCAGTTTCCCCTCTTGTCTTCCCTCTTTTGGTCCCTGCTTCTGTAGATTTCTTTTGGGTTTAAAGGTGACGATGTATATTTCCGATTGCCATTGGGCGATGGTCTTTCTCTCCATTGCCAGGGTGATAGAGTTAAGTTGTCACAAGAGAATTGTAGACAGAAGAACAATCCAGGCTCTCTTGCAGGAGCAACAGTGAAAGAAGAGATCAGGGTCCCGCTGGGATTTGTGGTATAGCTCAGCTCGAGCCTGGAGCAGAAGCTCTGAGGGATCAGATGGACTTACTGTTTTCTTTGCAGCTGGAGCTTCCGTCAGGAGTGGCAGGTTGGGGTGGGGCGGGAGGTAGTTCTCAGGGTTAGTCTTGTTGAAGGAACAGGGCAGATCTGAGAAAACAGACTTTCATGAGCCTGGTCTGGGTTGGAGGAAGGAAGCGGGGAAAGGACCTGGGTCCAGAATAGGCTGAACTCCAAGGCTGGACACAGACATCTAGAATGGAGCATACTGAAACACTAAGACAATGTTTTGGCACATGGCAGCCACCCAAGAAAAGCTAATTTTCTTGTTGGTGGGGCAAAACCATCACTAATTCAAAATAGATCTTATACTTTTCATCCAGAATAGAGTTTGGGCCATAGTTGTCACTTCCACCTCAACTAAGGTAGGCAGGGCCAGTCAAAGGCATTTGGTATCTTACCCTGGAGTTGGTCAATCTGGGTTTGAAGCCTGAGTGCCACTGTGACACTGGGCAAAGTCATTTCTCTTCCTTGAGCCTGATTCTTCATTTGCAAAATGGAGATAATACTTTTCTTATAGGATTAGAGCTGGATATCTGTGAAATAAGGTTTCAGATGCTCAGTGATGGAGCCATAAGATGGTTAAGCTCTCGTGCACTGGTCTAAGTTGCTGTCGAGACTGGAGGAAGGCTGCTTTAGGAGAGACTGCAGACCGGACCCCAGAGGCAGTATTGAAGGCTGCGTCCCCAGCTAGACATCCCGGGCTGGGAATTCCATGGGGTCTTCGTGTCACGGAATCTTGCAAATCAGGTCTCGTGTATCCAGTCTTAAAGGGACGACAGCAGCAGTGAGAAAGACTTCAGAGTCCCTAAGCCTGATGTCCCTGGGAGCATTATCATGGCCCTTCCAGCTGGGAGGAGGCGCCTTGCATCCAGAGAAACTGGTCAGGTGGGGTGGACTTGACCTACCCTGGCTTCCAAAGCATCAGCAACTACTTGGGGGACACCACCTACACATTGTGCCTATCGGCTTCAGAGACACCTGCCCTCCACCCTTAGTCCTTAGGCCCTGTTGCTGTCTTCTACATTTCTCACTTGCTCCCTTGTTCTAGAGACACACAATGTCCCTTCCCCTGAGTCTGGCTGCCCGAAGCTGGCCTGCTCATCCTGCTCCTTCTTGAACTTCTTTAGTCTTTAGCGCTCGGGATTAGAGACTTCACTGCTGTGTTTTCCCCAACAAAGAGACTGCAGCGGCCTCTGGGGATCTGGTCTCCTGTTTATACTTTCCCGAGACAAAGCAGCAGGCATGAAGACTCTGGACATTTTGGGGCACTTTTTGATTAATTTGTGGGGGGCTTCTCTGATGGTTCTTTCTTCAGGTTGTTTCCCACATCCTGTCCTGCCCGGGGGTGAGCCAGGCATCTTCCCCCTAAGCAGGGCCAGTGATCGCTACTTGGGTCTTTGTACCTTTCTCTCTCCAGGAACATCGCAATGGCTTCCTCGGGGGGGTCCTGCTTCCTTAGTCTCCACCTTGTTGCCGGAGTTTGTTGGTTCAGGCAGTCACCTAATCACCACTCTGCTGTCCTGGAGCTCACAGTCTAACTAACTGCCCTCCCTCACTCTGACTCTGCTTTTGTTCTTGTTTTCAAGCTAAACATCCCAACCTTGTTTCCAAGGTCGGAGGCCTGGAGAATGCCCCTGAACCTCCAGGGGCAGGAGTAGCGGGAGAAGCCAGTGCCGGGCCCCCTGCCACCCCTGGCCCGCTCGGTCTGCACAGCTGCACCCTCGTGCTCTTGGGCTTATCTTCATCTCCGCTGATCTCGTACGTTGGCCACGGGGACTCGCCACCTGCGCCTGGTCCAGAATGCCACGGTTTCTACATGGGGGCTTCCATAAGCTTCTTTCTTAGCTTCCCCAGGCCCTGTGGGCAGACAGCCTGCAGCTTCTCCTCCTTTGGCCCCTGCCTCCCTGCCCAGCCTTCTCATTCCTCCTTCCTCTTTTTGCAACGTTTGCTCTTGGGCCATTTTCTCCTGTGGCTCAGGGCTTCTGCCTGGAATGCCTTCTTCCCTGCTTGTCGCCTGCTGCCCGTCCTTCCGGGCCCAGCTCGAATGCTACCTCCTCTAGAAGCCTTCCTGGACTCCCTCAGGCAGAATTAGGTCTCCTTCTCCTGAGCTGCTGCGGCAGCTCTGTTTACTCCAGTCCCTGAAATGAATGGTCCGAGCTGCAGGGTGCTTCCCACCAGGAACAGGACCTGTGCAGATCTTGGTCTTTTTAATGTCTAACCCAGGGCCTGGGATGCAGGCACTTATGACACGTGCATGCATTTTAGCTGAGCTCTTCCTCGCTTCCAGCCCACACCTAGGACTGGGGAACTGGGGTGGGGGACGGTGGGTGGCAATGTGGGAGGTGGGGTGGGGTGAGCAGAGCATAAAATGAAAATAAATAGCTAATTCCTCCTAATAATGCCTGATTTCCTTATTTGATATTCCACATTAATTATAATTACTTGCTAGGAGACAGGGTATTAATCACCGTGTGTGGCACTTCTGCAGAGCTGCGACATGCCTGGCTGCCCGGCAGCGGGGATGTGCAGACTCTGAGTAAGACGGAACAAGGCTTGGCCAGAATTCCTGGGAAGTTACCTCGGGCCTCTCAGGGGTGCTGAGCGTCAGTGGATCCAGGCTGGTAGATTGTTCTCCAGATCAAGGGACCCTGTGCATGCGCTCAGACAGGTGGGGCACAGGACGCCTGGGTGTGGTTAGAGGCAAGTGGGGGTGTCTGTGGCTCTGCAAGGGATGTTCAAGTTCAAGTCCAAACAGGAACTGGTTTAGTGCTGTTCTGTGTTTAGTGCCCTGTAGGCTCCAGGAGAGTAACCAGGTTGGTGAGAAATGGGCTTCTGCCTCCAGAGCGCTTGCAGTCTCCCTGGGCAGCTGACTTGCACGCATTCTGAATATAAAGGACATATCTGGTTATAAAGCTTTTGACTGGGTTTCAAGGGGACAGGTGTGTGCTCTGACTTCACTACTCACTGGCGGTGTGACTGTACCTAGCCTTCTTTGGGTGGGGGTGAGCTAGACTGCAAAAACATGAAGGGTGAAGCCCTCTGCCTGGGGTTCTTTTTCTTCTCCATCTGAGCCTGTTAAAACACTACCCGTTCATGGCCAGGCGCCATGGCTCACTCCTGTAATCCTAGCACTCTGGGAGGCCGAGGCAGGAGGATTACTTAATGTCAGGAGTTCAAGACCAGCCTAAGCAAGAGCAAGACCCCATCTCTACTAAAAATAGAAAGAAATTAGCTGGACAACTAAAAATATATATAGAAAAAATTAGCCAGCTGTGGTGGTGCACGCCTGTAGTCCCAGCTACTCAGGAGGCTGAGGCAGAAGGATTGCTTGAGCCCAGGAGTTTGAGGTTGCTGTGAGCTAGGCTGACACCACAGCACTCTAGCCGGGGCAACAGAGTGAGACTCTGTCTCAAAAAAAACCACAAAAAACAAAAAACAAAACACTGCCCGTTCTGGAAGGTAGGCTTAGATGTGTACGGTTGTTCTTTCTTATGAGCTAAGCCCATTACCAGGTGGTGTCTGCTTCCCTCACTGGGGCACGCCGTTGCTGGGACTTTATACTCCCCACTGGCCCATGGAATGCTTTCCCCAGATAACCACACAGTGGGCTGCTCAGTTCTGCAGATGTCTGCAAATGTTGCCTCTCCAGAGAGGCCTTCCCTAACCGTTCTGTGTAAGGCCATTCTTCTCTCTCACCATGTCCTGCTTTATTTGTCTGTAGCACTTGTCACTACTGGCATTTTGCATATTCACCCATTTATTGTTCTTCCTCTGCAACTTAGGATGAGAGCAGGTACCTCATTTTGTCCTTAGTCATATCCTTATGTCATGACACATGGGGACACTCAACGAACAGTTGTCGAATAAATGAATGAATGAAGGAGCGAACCAGTGGACTGTCCTGTGCCTCTCAGAGCACTTTTGCCTGAGTTAAAGGGTAGCAAGTGGCTAAATAGCTCGAGGCCTGATAAGACCCAGTATTTTATGCGACTGAAAGGAGAACCACATACCTTTTATTGGACATTTGCTACTGGCCAGGAAGTGGTTTTTCTCTTTTTCAGGAATCGTTCTAAGGCTTTCCATTTTATCTCATTTAGCTCTCACGAAACACTCTGAACTATCAGTATCTCCCCTTTACAGGTGGCAAAACTGAGGCTCAGAGAATTTAAGTAATTTGCTGAAACAATGGTTTGGAATTGGAGCCTCGGTCTGCCTGGCTCTAAAGCTCTTTCTCTTTCCCATCCTGCTGCCTCCCTGAGGGTGGGGAGAGGATGCTGGGGTGCTCTGGGCCAGGTGGGGTGCTCTGCCACCAG
>RJWJ010025466.1:0-23861 GCA_004363605.1 Indri indri
TCCTCTCCCTCTCCCTCTCCCTCTTCATCCCTCTTGCTCTCCCTCTCCCACCCCTACTCTCTTCAATTTCACAAATTTGTATCTCTAGGCCCCTGATTTAACCATGTTTTTTTTAGATACATTTTTTCCTTGGGTAGAACTACCTCTAGTTAGATTACAATGACGTCTTACTCTTTCTGCTTTTGACCTGAGAGAAATTCTGTCCTTTATTGAGTTCTGCGCATTTCCCGCATTTGTTTTTCTTTTTTTTTAATGAGGGAACTTCTTCTCTGCTCATCTCCTGTTTCCACGAAGAAAGAGTAACACTGAGTAACACTCTTGGCCTCCTGCTCTGCCTCTTTCTCACTGTCAGGGAAAGATGAAAACTGAGTTACATAACAATATGTAACATCTACTGATCAATGTTCTCAGCCAGATGAAGTACTAGGGAATCCTACCCTTTTTTCTTTGTTGCTCTGCCCTGGACCCACGAGAGGCCTTATTTCTGGGACAGTCTGTTCTGAAGACCCAAACTTTAGCTTCTTAAGCTGTCCCAAACCAAACTGAAGAAGGAAGCAGGAGGGAAGAGAGTTTGCAAGCTGTTTTGCTGTAGAGGGAAAGCCATCTTCTCCAGTTGTTTTATCAGGTATATAACTGACATTTTGATATCTATTGGTACGTACCTGATGCCTTAATCCTCAATTCTAAACACAGGAAGGAAAGAATTTAAATTTTTAAGTAGTGTCCTAAAAGCCCAATAACTTTCACATGCTGCAAGTTTAGCTCAGATACCATCTCTTCTGTGAAGCCTTCCATAGAAACCAGCCAAAATTTCCCCCTTCCTTTTGAACTCCTAGAGCACTTGTTTTACATCACTCATCTGGAACTCATCATACGATATTTTAGTTATACACATACACATCTTATTTCCAAGTATAAACATATCAACTGTTTCCTTTTATACCTCCAGAAGGGTACATGAGTAACTAGTAAGAATGGTTTTGTAGACAGTGTAGGTAGGTAGGCTTACTTTTCAGATTCCCTTTTGTAGATTTTGTCCCATGAATTTTCCTTTAAAAAAAATCCGTTAAGAAAACAAATCTTAACATAAATAACCCTAATAAACTAACAAAAATAATATAAAAAACACTTTATTCTAATTAATCTTCTAAATCTATAAACTATAATTTGATCACTAGAAACTACATATCTACATCATATCAATACAACCCCATTTGGAATTGTTTTAGAGAACCGCGCTTTAATGTTATGCCATGGACTTTTAATGAGGGACAATTTTGGAAATAGACATAAGTTACAAAATAAGCCCCTGCATTTTCTGAAACACTATTTTTAAAAAATTCTATAGTTTAAAAATTACTTTCAGATCTGTGAGCCAGGAAAAGAATATTGTTTCTATTTTGAAGAGCGTATATGGTTCTTCAAATTACAGAATCATTTATCAAATTGAAAACAAAACAATAACAACAAAAAAACAAAGACCTATAGGCTGTGGTCAGTCTAAAGTCTGTACATTGGCCTGATGTGGGAAACAGGTGAACATGGAGCTGCTTTGTTGGACTCGGGGCCGAGAGGCACCCAGGTCTTGCTACTTGTCTTTAATCTTTCTTAGGGAGCACTAATTTAGGAGTCATTGTTCCAAACAATTGAAGTGAAGTAACTCACGTTTCTCTTTTTCCCTTGTGAACTAGGAAGCTCCAGAGCTAAAGTTTGTGTCTCTTCTTATACATTTCTGTGTATACAATCTCTTAGTAGAGTTTTTTCCCTTCTCTTTCCACTTTTTTTTTTTTTTTTGGTAATTATTTCAAGTTAGCATATCTGTGTTTACAGTGCAAATTACCTCAAATTTATTAAGTTGATTGCATATACATTAATTAACCACTCAGTCTCTCAATTTGATGGAAATAGACTCTTAGCTACAGTTTCTCCAAGAGTTCAAGGTTTTCCCTTTTCTCTACTGCAGCTCTCCATAAAGTACATGCTCAGAGGCAACTAGGGAATGACGTAGGGCAAAAGGCCTTGATATATCTCTAATAGTCTCAGGTGGACTCTGGCATCAGAAATGAAAATGTAATAGATGAACTATACATTTAAAATACAAAACCATTTGTGGAACAAAGTTAATATCTTGTGTCTTTTAAAAAATATACCGATTCCTATACCCAAAGCCAGCAGATGGCACAAATAACCTGAAGCTAATAAAACTGATGACAGATACATCTATTTAAGACTATGGATTGTGACTCCTAGACAGCTGGAGAATGCTTTACTGGAACAGTTGCTAAATACAGTAACTGCCTTTTCCGTACCCACATTACAACAATTGGCAATAACTTTATCCATAGTGAAGTGTGAGCTAAGGAAGCTGGCCCTGTCATGTCCCAGAGCTAGATTTGTAAAGGGTGCATAAGTGATGTTCGATTAAATAAATGCCAACCTGAAAATTCATCAGTCTGACAACAGACTCTGGAACTTTCCAATTCTCTTTAAATTTATCTGTAAATTTGCAATAGGTACTGATATGTAAGGAGAAAAAATAGAATACAAAAAATTAATCTCTTCAGCCTTAAAAAATATTCATACATTTTTTGTTGAGAACCTAACATTTGCTAGACACCATATTAAGATTCAAGGTTTATAAGGTAAGCAAGTCATTCAGATAATATGTAGACTTTTCATGGGAAGAATAAGAAAAAAGCAAGAATGCCAGAATTTAGGCGTTAAATTTAGTATTGTTCCTCTTTCTATACAGACTGTGATCCCCTTAGAAGATATCTAAAGACCAGTGGTTTCTCTCACCTCTAACTCTCCTCTCAACGGTATTGTGATTTAAGCCCTCATTAAAGCACAGGTACTAAATTCTGGCCCTTTTGCCTGTTTTAGGAAGTAGTAGAATCAGAAGGCTACACACTTCACAGGACGTAAAAGGCAGATCCAGGTGTGCTTGAGGAAACATTCATTATTCCCTGGCTTCCTGCTTCTGGGATACGGAAAACACTAAGGCACTGTTAACCAATCATAATTTAAGAACTAAAATTTATGACCCTGAATTATATTTATTATGATTCTTGATTCGTCATACACTTCATCATTGGTTTATGAGACTCTGTGAAAGTCCTGCCTCAGGGGAAACACTTTAGTCCCTGGCAAATCAGGAAGGCTGCTCACTCTGAATCAGACTTTCGAATAGCTCATTTTTAAAATTTAAACTTGGAGTCTGTAGCTACCATTTTTCTCACTAGTATTACTGGTTTCCCAATATATGTGCCACATTCTCTTCTAATCATTTGAGGTAGATACTATCCTCAACCCCACTTTACTAATAAAGACACGGAACACTGACAGTTTAACGTGACTGGCCACAGGTCTCACAGATAGGAGAGATTCCAGAATAATTCACATCTTTAAGCACTTTGCACTAGGGCATAGAAAGAAATTAAATAAAGCATCACTGTATTCATCAATATGCCTGCTGTTCTTCACTGACAAAACAAATGCATATGCATGCTGTGGCTTGCATTGTTAGACTGAAATAAAAATAGTACGTTTCTAATGTTAACAGAGGTTTAGTGTAGCTAGCATTTTAAAGAATACGATTAAACTGTCATCATTTGTATAATGTAGCCCATTATAAAATTGTAATAAATAGTATTTTTTCAGCTACCTCATAGAGCAAGGAAGAAGAAGGTTATTAGAAACACATATTCTAGGTTTTAAGATTAATCTTTACTCTTTGCTTATTTTAGGATCTGGGGCTTTAGAAAGAAGCATAATGTTTCCATGATATTAGGACTAGTTTGTTTCAATTTCATAGCTTGAATCTTGTTTACCTTTGCTCTGATAAAAGCCCATTTTTTTTCTTTAAATATATTTGTGCAAATGATGAGACTATAATCCTGTACTTCTTGCTGTGATGGTTCGTTTCATGCCCATCTGTCTCAGTAGACTATAAGCTCCCTCAGGGCAAAGATCTTAATTTTTGTGCTCAGCATTTTATTATCAATGCCTGACACAAGGTCTGGTATGTATTCAAATATTTGTTGAATAAAAGAATTCCTGAAGAATTGAATAAATAGACAAGCATTTAAAAATTTTATAAGCATTGAGTCAGAAGTGAAAAATATAGATGCTGAGAATTAAGAAAAAAGAATTTTAAGTCTTAGAAGTGCAAGTTAATGCAATAAAATGGTTTGTAACATAAAATCAATGTTATTTTATTATTGCAGTTAACATTTATTGGGTACTTACTATATGCCAAATACTATACTAAATGCTTTTTAAAAAATTTTATCCTAATAACAAATCTGTAAAGCAGGTATTATTATTGGCCACAGTTTTACATATGAAGAAATGAGCTTTTGAGAGGTTAAGCAGCTTTTTATGATCTCACCACCAACAGGTTGTGCAAATGAGATGGTAATATTAATAATATCTGCTTCCGCAGAACTCTGTACTTCCCTTATCATGATACTCCTCAAACTTCTTTGTAATTTCTTCTTTTGTATCTGTTCTTCCCACTCTATGAAGGCAGAGTCTGTATCTGTGTCTAGCATATTTAACATTTTATTCTCACAACCAAAGTACCTGGCATCCAACAGTAATAGCTCAACAATCTTTGTTACATGAAGTCAAAGAATCAATAAACTTATGAAACAACATGACTTAAAAATTGTGGAGAAAATAGTAGATCGCTAACATTCTTGAAGGGTTACAACTCAGATGCCTATTCCCTGAGATGATTACCCACACTTGGCTTTTAAAAGAGATTGCAGCTATGAAGTCCACAGAATGATACATATATTTGGCACAGAAGCTAGCCTCTGTAAGTAGAGCAGCCAAGGGCTTTGTATTGGAAACTGTGCTGCATGAAGGGAAGTAACTCTGGCAAAATCTAGAGACAACAACTAGAGATTATGAATTAATACTTCTTAAGAGTGAGGATGACCTTGGCACCAGGACATTATTAAATAAACTGTCATTGCAATGGGATGTTTTTCTCCACCTTCTTTATTCCTCATGAAGTTGCTCCCAATCCAAATAAGAACAGACAAAGGATACAGTGCAGCTGGTTTAGGCCGTACTGATCCTACCCTTTTGTAACAGAGCATAGTCTTGGGTATATGATGCCTAATTTAGAGTGAAGTCAAGTTAAAAGCAGATGAGAACTGGCAGTTCTATTAGATGGAACTGTTTAATATATTCAGAAACAGTTAACACACTTGGGTGAAAATTGTGCTGAGGGTTTTTGGTACAGACCATTTCTGAGTAGGTTTCTCTGGAAGAAGATTAATCAAGCTATGATGGTGGGTGGATGGATGGACAGAAGGTTGATGGATGGATGAGTAAATGGATTCAGGTGATGACAGCTGGCATAGAAATGAAGGCATTCGCTAAGAAAACAAAGAATAAATAATACAATTTTATAATTCTTCAAATGCATTTCTAAGGTAGGAGCAAAGATGACTATGAAGTATAAAAAAATTAGAAATTTGCAGTTTTATTTTTTAAAAATTGTGTTTTGGAAAGGAGCACGATTTAATCGGTGTGATGATAAGTTTGGTTTTAGATACAAGTTAGATCTAAGAGAGATCTAAGAGAACAGATGGAATTACAAAATTGGAATGTTTATGAGAGATCAGGAACAAAGACCAAGATTTGGGGAGCATTAGCATTGACATGACCACTGAAGCCATCAACATAGGTTAATTCGCCAAGAGAGAAGAGTGAGAAGGCCAGGGAGCTCTAGGAATACCCATAAAAAAGGGACAGGAAGATGGAGTGTAATGAGAGGGGTGGTCAGTGGTGGTCAGAAGGTTTATTGTTCAGGATTACAGAAGTCAAAATGAAAGAGTTTCAAGAAGAACAACAGTTAAACTTGTTTAACATGACAAAGGAATCAAGAGGGAGAAGATTAAGAAAAGACATTCGAATTCATCTAAAAGGAAAGTCACTGACACACAGAATGCTGGTGTGTGGAAAGCAGCCAAAAAGCAGATTAAGCAGTGAGAGTTAAAGTTAAAGGAGGTGGCAAGCATACATTACTCATTGAAGGACTTTGGGTATAAAAGGAAGGAAAGAAGTATAATGGTGGGAAATGTTAGGGGCATTAGGTTAACAAAATAAAAGGATATTGATATAATAAAGAAGAATCTAATCTTGAATTCTAAACTACTCCCTCTTAGTAAATTAGTAGCCTTGGAAGGCTCATTAACTCTGTGAGGGCACTAGGGTATTGTTCCATGTATTGTAGTTACAGCGCCTGACAAAGCATAGAGGCTATTTACTCATAGCTTTAGGAAAACCACTTCCTGTCACATTGGAGAGACTCCCTTGGAAATAAAGATACCATTATAAGAAACAGAAGCAGCAGTGTCTGTTTTTCTATCAGGAATATATATATATATCTGAAGATAACTGTCAAATCCTTGAGCCAAAAGTTAATCTCTCATTATCAGATTTTAAGCCACTGGGCCATCTTTATTTCTCAATTTATTCATTTGTAAAATAAAGAGTTTAGAGTAGATGATCTATAAGGAAACTTTTAGCTCTCAAAATCTATGTTCTCTGATTCTTTCCTTCTCACACCCCATCACCTGGGAATAAAGGAAGGGTGACTGTAATACAAAATGCAATGACGCAGTTAAGAATGAACGGAGGAAGCTGCTTTCTTCTTTTTCTCTTTTGCTTTCTCTCCATTTTTCTTTATTTTCTACATTTCAGTTTAAAAATGCAACTTGAAAACTTCTTCAAGGATCTCATGAATGCTAAGAGTTTTTACAAAGCAGTCACTGACATTGGAAATATTTTACCTGTCATGTGGCCCTTAGGATCCTTGTAAATAGTATAATCGGCAATAATTAGAAAAGTAGTAATAATAAAACTTACCGTTATAATGTTAATTCCTTTAACCTAATTAATTTTTGAAAACAGAATGTATAGTATTGAAATGGATTTTCTCATCTATATGCTTCTGACTTTCAGATTTATTTGGAAGAGTGTGAGAATTCTACTATCCTCCATAGCCCAGTTGTACAGACCTTTAATGATGCATGTCATAATTGCTGGAGCCTAAAATATGGACTGTATCAATTCAATTCAACACACATTTGTTGAGGGCCTAGTGTTGTGAGATTTTGGAGATATTAAAATGCAGGCAAGGATGTTACCTGCAGGAGCTTAGTATCTGATAGGGGAGGGGAATAGCAATGTTTATGATAACTATCATCTAGATGCTAATTTGCAACTGAAAATGTGCTATCACCTCATTCTCATTTGACCCTGAGAGCTGCCCTGTAAGGTAAGCACGCTTCTTAATTTCCTATTTACAGATGATGAAATCAAGGAAAAGAGAGGGAAAGTGAGTTGTCCCAAGTCAAAGCAAATGATGGACTAAAACCCAAATCTTCCCCCCCAAATATCAAGCTCTTTTTACTGTATGTGTAGGTAGCAGGATGTAAGAAATGTTTGGACACTTGCAGTTGGAGTAGGTATATCGAAGGTGAAGTTGGGAGGTGGTGGGGGTGGGTATTATAGCAGGAGATAAGGCTGGAAAACAGGAAGGAACAACATACTAGAGAAGTTTAAATCCCAGCCACAAGAGTGTAGGTGTTATTACTTGCTAAATGAAAGATGTTAAAAAGGTAAGGTCAGATGTGTGTTTTAAGAAGAGTCCTCATGGCTAGAGGAGGGCTGATCCAGGAGGGTGACAAGGAGACCCATGACCAGCACAGAGGCAGTGGGCTTGGAAGGAGTGGGGATAATGTTAGAGGTGGTTTCCCTAAGAGTACGCATGCCCAGTTTTGGATTTGTTGGGTGTTACCAGGCCTAGATTCAGGTCACATGTCATAGTGCCCACTCCCCAGTCTATAAATAAAATATTTAACCTTTTAAAAATTTACTTTACAAGGTAGGGGACTTAAAGATCACTTCCTGTTTTACTAGAATCTACCTGGTGATTTTAAGTAATTAACTTATTTAGCAAGCTTTAGTAAGACTACATTTCTATTTTTTTTCTTTCTGACAGTCTTTTTAAGCTCTCTCTATACCGGGTCACAATATGAAATCAGTTTGTTAGTTTGATTTCTTTAATTTCTGTCTCATCACAGCTTATTGGTTCTTTGAAAACAGAAGGAATAGCAGTGATGTCAGCAATATGGTAGAGCAGGAGACGGCAGCCTTCGTCCCCCTGCAAAAACAAGAGACAGCTATCCACAAAAGAAAATTTCCCCAGAAGGGCTCAATGACCCAGTTAAGAACCTGCAGCAGCACAGTGAAGTGGAAAAAAAAAAAAAAAAAAAGGCAGAGAATAACAGCACAGAAGGGATCACTGGAGAGATCCGCATACCTGAGACACCTGTAGATGGCTAGGAGACTACCAGTATCAGCCACATGGCAGGTACCACCATGGTCCCAGACTCCTGCTCCTCTGAGGACCCTAGCAGCCTTTGTCACTGAGGACTCAACAGCCCCTGCCACAGCCAGGGACTCCCTACAGCTTTCAGAGTGGAGGTCCCCTTAGTGTGTATCTGCATGGGCCCCAAGAGCCTGCTCCACAGAGAATACCACAACTTTTGCCACTGAGGTAACCAACAGCCATTGACACTGTGAATCTAACAGGAGAGGGAGGTCTCCTTCCATGCCCCCTGCCACCTCCTCAAGAAGGTGCCACTGTTGTGCTGTTCCAGGACCAGGGCCATCACTGCCTCCCCAACACTGTGCATGCCCTGGACCCCAGAGTTGTGGCCTTTTTATGCATATCTGCACTCTGGATCCTGGCTCTATGGCAGTACCACACATGTGCATGCTTTAGACACTGCAACCACTGCTGCTGTGGGCTGGGAGGCACCCCAGGCCCCAGAGCCACTGTTGCTCCACTTATATTCATACTCTAGACCCTGGCTCCATGGCTGTTCCATGAGCGCCTGTGTCACGGATATAAGAGCCATTGCTACAGCAGGCGTGTCCATGCCCCAGACCTTGGAACAGAGGTTGCCCTGCACATGTCTATGCTCCAGATATCAGCTCCATGGCTACTCTGTGAGCACCTTTGCCTAGGACACCAGAGGCACCATACCTCAGACCCTGGAGCTGTGGTTGCCCTGTTCTTACCCTGTCTTTGGACGCCAGCTCCATAATAGCTGTTGGAGCACATGTGCCCAAGACACCAAGCCACTGGCATACCAGGAGCATCTGTGTCCTGGACCCTGGAGCTGGTGTAACTCTGCACATGCCAATTTTCTGGACCCACCTCCCCAGTGGCTCCACAAGTATCCTAAGCCTCACACGTCATTACCACTGCTGCCACAAGGACCCTCTGCCCCAAGCACCAGTGCTACCACTACCACAGACTCTGGAACTGCAATTTCTCCATGCATGCTGACATTCCATACCCCAACTGTGTGGCCACTCCATACATGCCACGCATCAGACACTGATACCACTGCCTCCATGAGTGCACATGAGCCAGACCTGGCACCAAGAGGGACCCCCTTGGTCACAACTTCCTCCGTGGGAGCAAAAGAGATCAGGAGGGCCCCAACAGCCTTCACTACTGAAGATCCCAACAGTCCTTGCCACAATTGCAAACACCCATAGCTTTGGCTGCTGCAGACCCCTGTAATAATCACTAATGCTGAGCAAAACTGAAAAGGCTGCACAGAGACTATACTACTGTACCCTCAATGAAGCTGGAATTGTCACATCCTACCTACCTTGCACTCTTGCACCCACCCATAGGCAGAATCTCTCTGGTGGAGCACCAGAGTTGTGAGGGGTGAAGCTGACCTCAGGCTTGGACCTTGGCATAGTGGCTGGGGCTGGATCCTCTGCTCTGCTTGTTATCTTGGGTGCTGGTTTGCCATGAAGCAGGCCTAAACTCACAATGTTCCAGCTAGGCTGACACTGTATGAGTATAGACAGAACAGAACTGAAGCAAGTTCTAGCACTGGGGAAGGGTCTTGGAGGTCCCTGGGCATTCATTCATCCGTTGCTCAATTGTGAAAAGGTCTGCTGTTTCCAGGGAAAGGAATAGGGCAAATAAAGCAGCTGTATACCAACCAGTACGGAAATGTTTATGATTTAACAACTGGTGTGGGCATATCAGCTGCACAACAACCCTGATTTTGGCTCAAACAAAGCAGTAGGCAGTTTTTCTTTCCAGTTCTGAAAACCCACAGAGCACTCATTCTCCTCTTCCTAGGCAAGTAGGAGCTTTCTATCCTATATCTACCGTTTTAATGGATAATGCCCTTCAGGATTCTAAGAGGATTTTCTGTTCTTATCTCATGAAAAATTAGCACTTTTCTCACTAAAGAGAAAAAATATGCCTTTAGTCTTTGGCAAGGTATATACCCTCTGTATCATGCTAGTCAAGATATTTCATGAGAGGTGTATTGGATTCATAATGTATTTACCAAGTTGATTCCAAACTCTTAAAACCTTCTAAAGATTGGCACCCAAAGAAGTAACATGGGGTAAAATTGACATCCAATTTTCCAACGATCCATATTAATTGCTATGATAATCACTAGCAGATTTATTTATTCTAAATTGACTGATATACTGCACAGATACTCTCCCAGATTTAAATAATATTCTCTGATTAAACTGGATTTTCCTATAAAACAAAAAAATCTGATAACAGGAACATTTACATGATCATTTAATAGATTTGTACTGAAGCCACTAAGTCAGACATTAAGGTACATGCTGAAAATACAAATAGGACAGGCAGAGATTATTCTAGAGATATGAGTTTTACTCATGAGCAGTTGTTGATACAAGTGATAACGAAAAATAGTGAGAATGGAAAGATTTAGCAGAGGAAATGACTAGTCAAGATTTTGTGGGTTTAAGTATATAATATTTGTATTTGCACAGAACCATTTTATACCTACATCCTCTTTCTAATGATGCAAAGGCTGGGTATCAATTATTAAGATTGAAATGTCTAGACTAGACCAATATTCTCAAGGTTCTTGGCAGAATGACTCACTTAGGTATGAAACCACATACACACAAAACAATCACACTGAGGAGTCCAGGGTGATAGTCTGGTATTTCTTGACATTTACAATCTTAGAAATGAGTAACCACAGAATGGCAAGTTGCTATACATGGTAATCTGTTAAAACAGTAAAGGAAGATGCACAGTAATTAAAATGAGTTTATGTCTCTATCTTCTAGTTTAAATAATCTTTCCCACTAATGACTGGCAATTGTAGTCAAAACTGTGTCTACTACGTTTTAACTGATGAAACCACATAATTAAATTTTTGATACACTTTCTTTGAAGCTTTCGTTATATAATCTCAAATTAAATTTTTCTCTTTGTCAAAAAAGTATTGGTACTGAAAGTGTTTAAAAACAATCAACCAACTCTACTAAAAGGAGTTCAGAAAAAAATGAAACATACATGCACAAGGCTGAAATAGTCTTTCTTGTCTCACAAGACAAACAAGGCTTGTCTCACAATCAAGAACTCAATAGGTAAATATAATCAAACTCCATCCAGAAATAAAATTCTTTTTAACTTTGCAGATGACACCAAGCAGTGTTCTACAAAGAGGTAGGTGTGGATTGTAAATGGTGGAACCGGCATCTTGGAGGGTAAGTATTTGGATTAAATTCAGCATTGTGAATTGAAGTGGTCATAAGTAGAATAAATAAACACAAAGGAGCTCTAGAGAGGCACTCAAATGCTAGTACATTTGATTCAAAACTTTCACAAACTCCATTAGGTTTTATCTTTAAGATGCAGAAATGAATACGAACTGCTTAATAATTAAAAGTAAACTTATTTGTGTAACATTATTAAACTAAGGAATGTAACTTTAGTTACCCAGAAAGAGTATATAAACATGGAAAAATTAATAAAAAGAAAGGATATTAGAAGTTCAGAGCTCAAACTTCAGTTTGCTCTTAAGGAAAATTTTATAGAACATGGAAATATAATCTAGATCTTTTTCCTGTTAGAGAAAGACTACAGTTCTAGGATGCTAGGTATAATATATGAACAAAATATTTTGAGAAATGTAATATGCCATGTTTTTTGTATTTTCTTGTGAATGTTTTTTCCCTAGTCAGACTTGGGAATTTAGGGGAAATTAGGAGAATTGCAACAGAAAAGCAAAGAGAAGGGTAGATAGTTCCACAGACAATGTGCAGACAGGCAGTAGTCTTGAAAGTCAGACTTTTTTGGAGAGTATTTTCTCAATCCCTTTATTTTTCCCTTTAAAACTTCTAGAAGCTAGCCTAGCAAGATTAATCAGGGTTTTGTGAAAAAGAGGTTCTAGTCAAAAAGTAAGAAGGAAAAACCGTACCCTGTCGATCTCAAGGGTTGAATGAAAGAGAAAGAGACAGGCAGATAGAGGAAACCAGAGACACTTATGTATAGATCTCCTCTTTCGTGGTTGAAGTCCTAATGGGAGGTGGTGTGTGACATGCAATGAGATGTCCCCAAAGGCTCTCATATCAATCAATCTGGCCTGATGCAGCAGATAAAACTTGGCGGTGGAGAGTAGATTAAACAGAAAGAAGACCTGACTTTGGCTTCTTCCTGTGATCTGCTTCCTGTGTGTCAGGGAGAGGACCCACAGGTGCCTGTGTTCCCTGAGGGGGACAGATAGAAGGGAGTTGAGAGTCAGGCTGGGGCTAGTCTGGGGAGTTCAGGAGTCAGGGCCCAGAGTGCTGTGTAGCCAAATGCCTGTGAGGCTTAAGGAGGGGCGGAGTCTGCAGGAAGACAACTGTGCCCTGACTAGAGTCCAGAATGTGCACACCCTGAGTTCCACCAGCTCGTGCTTTCTCAGCAGATGCCCGAACACTGCTCAGATGCTACATTGCCACTTGGCCCACACAGCAGACCAGGCCAGCTGCCGCTTCACAACAGGGGCCACTGAGGCCTTCGAGGCGAATCCTTCCCACAGCCTCTATGGTGTATGCTCCCAAACTGCAAATACCATTTGGGTAAAGCATGAAGAATGGGGATGCGAAGATACTGCTCATTTTACCAGAGACTAATATAATAGTGGATTTAATTTTTTGGGTGGGACTAAATTTTAGACTTTTCTTTTTTGTTCTCTGTATCGTGTAGGTGTGTATTGTAAAGACAATCTGGCTGTTAATAGAGAAATGAAGAGGCTATATTTTCTTTCCAAATCTGAGTGGGGATGCGAGTAAATTTGCAACTCTGTTACGCTCACTTTTCTATTATTCACTACTTCAGAGATTTCTAATCTTCTCCTGGAGACCCAGATTATCTTTGCCCACTTCCCTAGTAAGAATCTCTTTCCCAGGTTCCCGTGACACTCACTTCCCTTTGTCTTTTTCTTATCTGTCCTTGTCTGTTTTTGCAACTCTTTATCCTAAGATCTTCATTTTTTTTTTTTTTTTTTTTTTGAGACAGAGTCTCACTCTTTTGCCCGGGCTAGAGTGAGTGCCGTGGCATCAGCCTAGCTCACAGCAACCTCAAACTTCTGGGCTCAAGCGATCCTACTGCCTCAGCCTCCCAAGTAACTGGGACTACAGGCATGCGCCACCATGCCTGGTTAATTTTTTCTACATATTTTTAGTGGTCCGGCTAATTTCTTTCTATTTTTAGTAGAGACGGGGTCTCGCTCTTGCTCAGGCTGGTCTCAAACTCCTGAGCTCAAACAATCCTCCTGCCTTGGCCTCCCAGAGTGCTAGGATTACAGGCATGAGACGCTGCACCCAGCCTATCCTAAGATCTTTAAACCTAGCCATGTTGCTTCCTCAATTTTTGGCAGCACACATTAATTCATTCTCTTTGGTGTTTTATTACATTGGAAACAATTCTGTTATAACCAACCTATTCTATTGCCTACAGTTTCGCATTGGATAATTGTTTTACCTTTGTCCTTAAGTGAATTCATGTGTATGGTTGATCTCTATTGACTGTATCTAAGTCTTCAAGAACAGTGGCTGACATCAGGAAGATACTGCTCAATGCTCTATATATAGTAGGTTTCAACATAACCAGCATTGACTGTACATGTCCTATATGATTGATACACACAAAGAGGAAGGAAGCATGATCCTGTCCTCAAGGAATCTTCAGTTTAGCAGGGGGACAGACATTTACAACTAGGCAGAATCCCAGTGCTACAATAGAGGTACAAAAAGAGGGAACTTTTATTTTTAGGTGATGGGGAAAACTTCTATAAGAAAATGGCAAATAAGTTGGACCTTGCAGGATATGCAGACCTTGGGAAATATACTGAGCACAGAGAACCATATGTGCAAAGGCATTTCTAGAAAGCTTATTTCCTTCTTCTCTGTTTTTATGATTAACTGGAATATTAAATCAATCTTTTTAACTGCAGTATAAATATATCGGCATTCTGTACCAACACAAATGATGTGATATTTTTAGTAAAAATACAATGCCAGTGCAAAGTTCAAAGAAAATTTCCACCATTATAGAATTTTTCTTCATTGAGGTGAAATTCACATACAATTACCCACTTTAAAGTGTATTATCCCAGTGCCATTTAGTACCTTCACAGTGTTGTGCAACCACCACCACTCTTTCTCACTGCAAAACTGTTATAGCATTTAAGAATGACCAAAATTATCTGAATGATCATATAATCATACAATATAATCTCCTGTTATCATTCTGTCTCTCCCAATATTAATTGGTCCATGCTAGAGAAAGTATAAATTTTATTTGTCAGAAACTGTCTAAATTAGTTTGTATTTTCAGGACTTCATACCTTCAAATTATTTCAAACAACTTAACAATTCAATTTTTAGTTTTTAATAACATTTTTAGACAGTATGTCCATACAGCTTAGGTTACCAGATGTGCATTAAGAATTCTTGTCTATGGCATAGTCACATAATGGAATATTATTCAGACTTAAAAAGGAAGGAAATTCTGAACTATGGCTACAACATAGATGAACCTTGAGGATATCATGCTAAATGAAATAAACCAGTCACAAAAGGAAAAATATCACCTGATTTTGCTTATATTATATAAGGCTGTGGTCCCCAACCCCCAGGCCATGGCCTGGCACTGGTCTGTGACCTATTAGGAACATATGCCACCTGAGTTCCACCTCTGCCCTACTGCCCTGGAAAAACTGTCTTCCATGAAACTTAGAAACCAGGTCACATGGCAGGAAGTGATCAGTGGGCAAGCGAGCAAAACTTTGGGGAAACAAGTGAAGCTTCATCTGTATTTACAGCCACTCCCCATCGCTGGCATCACCACCTGAGCACCTCCTCCCCCTCCAAGCCCCTGCCCCTGTCCATGCAAAAATTGTCTTCCATGAAACTGTTCCCTGGTGCCAAACAGGTTGGGGACTGCTGATAAGGTACATTCGGTAGTCAAATTCATAGAGACAGAAAATAAAATGGTGGTTGCCAGGGGCTGGGGGAGAGGGGAATGGGAAGTTACTATTTGATGGATATAGGATTTCAGTTTGGGAAGATGAAAAATTTCTGGAGATGGATGGTGGTGATGGATGTACAATAATATGAATTGAGTTAATGTCATTGAACTGTATACTCAAAAAAATGGTTGATATGGTAAATTTTATGTTATATATTTTGCCGCAATTTCAAAACTTAAAATTTTAAAAAGTCTTATCCAGATGATTAGAACTAAGTTGTCCCATTAAGATACATTGATTAAACATTCCCATGGCCATGCAAAACAATAGAATAAATGTGTTTATTGTGTTACAGGCATATAGTCTTCATATTTACATTTACAGCTACAGGTGATGCCAAGGGCAGAAAAATCCATCAAATTGATATAGGCAGGAGGAACACAGTATTTCTGTGATGAGGGTCAGCTCATGCAGGGAAATCCAGCTTTTTTTAAAAGGGTTAAGTATTCCATTTATGAGTGCCTCCTGTTTTCAAACCAGCTTCATGAGCAAAAGAGATCAGCATATCCTATTAAATCTTCACCAGTGTGAAAACGCATGATTACCTTTAAAGAAGAATATTTCTTGCAAAGACTTTTAGCTATAGAAAGTTATTAGGAATGTGTACCCCACCCGAGAAAGAAAACTCTATTTTTAAAAACAAAATTTTTTGTGGTGTATGTGTTATCTTGTTGACATTATCCATTGGATAATGGTAATTTGAGTACAATGACTCTAAGGAACCATATTATAAATTTAGACATTTAAAAACATAGCTGGGTATCTGGAGAAATAACTAACTTAGAAGATGTCTATCAATGATTCAGGAAACTGAGGACATATACAGTCACGTGCTGCTTAATGATGGGCATCCAGTCTGAGAAACCTTGGTGATTTCATCACTGTGAGAACATCATTGTGTACTTACACAAACCTAAATGGTATAGCCTCCTACACGCCTAGGCTATATGGTACAGCCTATTGCTCCTAGGCTACAAACCTATACAGCATGTTACTGTACTGAATACTGCAGGCAATGTAACACAATTTTTGTATCTAAACATAGTTTTTTGTTTGTTTGCTTTTTGTAGAGACAAATTCTCACTATATCGCCCAGGCTGGTCTCAAACTCTGGTCTCAAGTGATCCTCCCACCTCGGCCTCCCAAAGTGCTAGGATTACAGGCATGAGTGAGCCACTGTGCCTGGCCAACATATTTAAATGTAGAAAGGTACAGTATAAATATAGTATTATAATCTAATGGGATCACTGTTTTATATGCAGTCCATTTTTGACCAAAACATTGTTATGTGGTGCTTGATTGTAATAAGATAAAATGCCATAAAATGAAAGTCCTTTAACATTATGTTTATAGTAACAGTACAAACATAATGAAGGCAGAATTATTTTTGTCAGTGATTTTTATCTAGAACATGAATACTGTGAAGGCAGAATTATTTTTTTAGTGATTTTTATCTAGAACATGATTACTATCAATTAGTGCAACATATTATTATATAAGTACACAAATTACCTGAATTATGAATGATTAATAACACATGTACTCACCATTAAAATGGAACCAATTGACCAACACTTATGTGCACATATGGAAATAGCACCCTAACACTCATTGGAAATCAAGCAGGTGGGAGGGGGGAGGAGGAGATGTACACCTAACGAGTACAATGCACACTGAGTGATGGGCACACATATAACTTTGACTCAAATGGTACCAAAACAAATTATGTAACCAAAACATTTGTACCCCTGTAATATTCTGAAATAAAATTTAAAAAAAGAATATTGTTTTAAATGAGTGTCTATACTTTAATTTTCAACATCATTTTGGAACTTTTGGAAAAGATAGTATTTTAAGCATAAGTTTATTGGAAAACTGCCTCAAAACAGAAAATATATAAGAATAATTGAAAAAAAATTGGTGAAAATTGGGGAAGAAGTCATGCTTTGTGTCGGGTAAAGCTCTGCTGTTTGTGACTTTTACTCTGTGGAGTTTCTGCATATTCGTGGGCTCCCCAGGCCTACCACATTTGGCTGCGCAAAGAAGATCCCGATAGGATACTTCTAAACTGTACCCGTACCCCACCTGGCCTTTTCCAAATTAGCCTTGTTCCAGCATTTCCTGCTTTCCACTAAAAACACAGCAATTCCCTAAGAAGGGATTGTAGATTGGTCTTTTATGCCTTCCTGTGGTCTGATTCCTTCTGCATGATTTATAGAAGCTTCATCAAGGGAAAGCTGAGTTATTTCCCTAGACAGAGGATGCTATTGTTTCATCATGAGACGAGAACCTGGAATACTGCTCTCTTACCTTTGACTCTCCTTATGGGAATAAACTAAGGGTTCTGTCTTTTAAAAGAAAAAAAAAAAATTCTCCTCCACCCTGCATTTTGCGCCCAGCAGTTATGGCATTTATTTCCTTACCTACACAGTCAGGTTAACCGAAAGATTGCTCTCTGGCTGCTGCTGATTGCTCATTGCCCAGTCACACCTTGCTGATGAAATCTACCAGTCCACATCCACCATAATCTCTTAATTTCTAGAAGGAAAGGAGACTTCTGGATGCTTCTCTTACCTGATGTCTCAGTATTATCTGACAATGCTGTTGGTCAGTCTTCCTTCCTTGAACTGTTTCCTCCCTTGCCTTCTTTGACATCATGTCATGTTTCTGTCCTCTATTTTCCCTTCTATCCTTGGACTTCTACCCATCCCATAAATGTTGGTATACCTGAGGTTTTTCTTCTCCATGTGTCTTTATTCTTCCATATACATAGCTTCTGCTAGCACCAATAATATGCTTTTGACACAAAGCTGCACCTTTAGCCCAGGTTTCTCTCCTAAACCACAATGTGCACATGTTCAGTGCTTCCTGGACATCGCTACTTGAAAGTCCCACAAGCATCTCAAACTCTTCAAATCTGAACTGCTATTCTCTTTTCCCACATCTTCTTTTCTACTTTAACTCTAAGTCAGGAATTAGGAGTTATTATCAATGAGCTAAAGATGAGAAAGTCAATAGATGTTACTTATACCTGACAAAATATAAAAGTTTTTTCCATGAGCATGCATTGCTTTTGTAATTAACAAACCAAGAATGTCCTTAGTAAACTCATATTTCTCAGCTGTCAATTTTACATACAGATAAAATAAGACATTAAAATTTCATTTGACATTTTCTCTGCAAGCTCCAGATTAGGATAATTGATTTATATGGTTTTCTAAGCACTAACCATTTTGCATTTCAACGAGACTATGATAAGAAATAATTTAATAAATACAGTCTGTGCATGATCTTTGTCTATCTGTGTGTTGACAGTAAAATGAAGTCATGGATCGGTGCTGACATACAGACATTGGTAGAAATTTTAGATGTAAATCAGTCCCAGGAAGAGATTTTTATGCCTGAATTTTAAGTAGCAGAGCTTTATATTTGGAAGGCATTTTGCTTAACAGGAATAGCACCAAATACAATCAGGAGACACAGTGACTGCTGACTATTTATGCTGATAGTATTGAACGTTTGTCATGACTATCTATAGTTTATAGAACTTTTTCTCCATACATTAGGCAATCTTTACAAGGAGGGGGACAGCACACCACCAGTCATTTTGACTCATGGAAAGCATGATTTGCTTCCGTAAGGACTTGAATAAAAGTTCTAACCCATGAGTTGACCTTTGGCCTGTGAAACATGAGTGAATTGTTCAAAATCTTGGTCCTAAATGTCTTATGATAGAGCCTGAGTTAGCACGGGAAAGGTAAGGTCAGATTTGTAAACAACTCAGGATAGATCATTGGCAAGTTAATGTTAAGATCTCACATCATTATATTTTCATTTTATTTTGCATTTGTGGTTTGAAAGCTGCCTTTAGGCTCTGAACATATCTGCTCTGCTTATGAACAGTGGATTTGCTCAGCCTGGAATGTTGAAAAAATTCTCACCAAACAAGTGCAGCAGTTTTATTCCAAATTAGCTAAAGGGCATAATACTGTAAAAGAGAAAATGAACCACTCATTTGCTGTCATCAAAAATGAGGAAATGGCTCTAGGCAATAGCTAAAGAGTGCTTTTGAACTTAAGAAGTTCACTGATTTGGCAGTGAGGAGGATCTTGTTTGTCTTGATTGTTCTAAAGAACTATTTATCTTCAAATAATTCCAGTAAGGCACAAGGAGAAAATCATCAATCTCATTTTTTCCAAATCTCTCCTTATGTCATTATCATATTTAACATCACTTCCAAAATACGGCTTTGGTTTTTTTTATATGTGCTGTATCTTTCCATTTAAAATAGATTATCCCTTTAACCTAATACTGCAAATAATACAAATACATAATAATTTGATAATAAAATCAAAATGAGAAAAATGAGTGCCATTTCATGGAATGCTAACTGGGCTATCAAGGAACAAAAATTAGCATTTTAATATTTTTATTACACTGAAATATTTCTTCAATATAAACCTTCATGCTAATGTGCTTTATAATATGAGAACTTATTGATCCTTCTCTGCTCCCACCTAGTGTAAACCACCATTGCCTCTCGCTCTGGTTATTTCAATAACAGCCTAACTGATCTCAACCTAGAAGCCAGAAAAATTATTTTTTAAACACACTTCAGATCATGTCTCTGTTCTGCTCAAAATTTGCCAGTGGTTTTGCATCTCATTCACTCTTGAAATGGACTAGAATGGTCTGTGTGACCCGATCCATGGCCACCCTGTTCCTCAGTTTCTCTTCTGAACTATGCATTAGCTGCTCTAGTCTCCTTGCTGTTCTGTGAATACCCCAACCTCAGCAGCCCCTCAGGGTCTTTGTCCTGCCTCTACCTTCTTCTGAATTATCTAGAAAGCTATGCCTTTGATCAGGTCTTTGCTCAGATAAATATCACCTTCTCAGTGGCATTTCTAGGGCCAACACTTGTAAAATAACTCTTCCCTATCCCTCAACCACTTTCATTCTCTATCTCTCTATCCTGCTCTTTTCTTCATAGGAATTTTCACCCCTTGGCATTTTCTATACTTATTTGTCATCTATTTGTGTTTTTTTATTTTAGTTTGGTTTTGGTCCATTTCTCTCCAGTAGAAAGTAAGATGCATGAGGCCAAGGACTTCATCTGTTTTTTCACCATTCTATCCCTGGACCTAAAATACTTCCTGGCCCAGAGTAGGCACTCAATATATATTTGTGGAATGAATAAATACAACAAAATGAATGCAGCTAAAATTATCAGTAAAAGAACTGATTTCTACTAAAATTCATTTTATCAAGTTGGTATCTTCCCTAATACTTTATTAGTAATGTCAGATTTGGCCAATCAGTTCATAGTTTTCCATTTACATTCAGATGTGAGTAATCAGTCAGCTCTTGTCACAGTTGTCTTCCTAGTCATGACTCAGCCATTCCACCAAGGTAGGAGTTATAGTGCCAGTACTGGCCCTTCATCTGGTGAGAAGGACTTAAACTTGGTGCCATAGGCTTCAAATGTGGTGTACGAGGGTTGAATTTAGGCTCCTGTGCACTTAAACATCAGTCATTGTTATATCTGCATTTATTCATTCATTTATTCAATATTTATTGAGGGCCTTCTCTGTGCCCAACATTGAGTATACACGAGTGGTTTAAAACAGGCCTAGTACCTGATAGTGTGGAACCTACAGAATGGAGGCAATGGCAAACGTTAATTAGTAAAATTAGTGTGGTTCTCTCTACTGCATAATAACAATGACAAGTTCATTGCTGATCCTATGGTCATAATGTTATGGGGACTATGTTTGGAATTATTCTGTTGTCATCAATGGCACATTTTTATCAATTATCACTTTATACTGTGAATGTGATCCTGGAGGCAGATTAGACTTGGCATGTTTTAATCCATCTTTCAATTTCCAAGTGAGATTTCTTAAAATATCCTTCCTCACATCGAAGTTACCATATACCTTATTTTCATTCTCAGTGCCCATATTTCTCTTCCTTTTTTATTCGATTCCTGTGTAGAATAAATAAGCCAAACATAAAGACTAGCAAAAACATTAATCATGATTAACTGAGATGAATCTGAAACATATGTGGAATTTGTATAACAGAAATGTTCACAGGTTTTGCCAGCTCTGGGAAGTTGCCAATTAAAAAAGTATTGGCAATAGATGTGGAAAATAGAGATACTTTTGAACAAAAATAACCATTTCTGCAAATGTGTCTCCATTAAGATAGATTTTTATTACTACGAATAGCATGTTTTGCTATGAGCATTTTTCACAGATGCGAGAGAATGTAACATAGTTAAAAGCACAGATTCTGGAGCTAAAATTCTTGGGTGCCCAGTTTGTCTACCTATCAATTGTGTTAACATGAGCAAATTACTTAACCTCTCTGTCCCTCACTTTTCTTATCTGTATAGAACTTGTAATATTTGTTCTATTTAAAGATTATAATGAAGATTAAATATATACAATATATACATATGTGTGTGTATATATGCACATATATTTATATGTACATGTATGTGTACAGAGAGTACACAAGTGCATGCACACATGAGAGAGCACATGCGCACACCTGGCCCTGAAGTTAGAAAATTTGAGCGAATCCTGATTTCACTACTTACTATATGTGTGGCCTTGGGTAGTTTAATTAACTTCCCCATGCCTATTTGCAAAACAGGACTCATAATAATAGTATTCATTCCTCATAGCACTGCCATAGTGCATGTAAAGTAATCAGCACATGCAATTAATATTAGCTCTTATTTTATGACTGGTGGTGATGTGTTTCCAAAAATATAGATGAAATTTAGATATGTTTATTGTGAATCATGTAAATGGACCTCAATCATTATTTACTTTGCATTCAACAACTGAAATAAGAAAAAAGGAAGCGGAGAAGAAACACATGTTTACGTATGTTTGCCTATTCTGGCAATTCTAGGTGAGTCTGGTGACTCAGAGAATTTCCCAAAGATAGTAGCTTAAATTCAGTAAGAATATAGAACATATAGGTTGACCGAATGATTTTTAAGGGTACCAGAGTGAGTGAATGGCTTGTCATTAACTGATGGTCTATCCCCTGATTTACGTGCTGTAGGTAAGATAGATTTATCATTAAGGGGATGCTAAATACACCAACACTTTTGGCTGGGTGGCTATATGCAATAAATGAATACCAGCAGGATACCCCAATAGTTGTTTAATGAGCTGAAAGAAGGTAGCCATTAAGTATCTAGGGAGAAAAAAATACCCTTTTTTGATGCTCTGGGCTGAGTTTGTAAGATATATGTGTCTAGCTGAGAAACTGCTGTAGCCTACAAACCAGCTGGCAAGCAGCCACAGGGAAAGAGCAAAGGCCAGGGCCACTGAGCATTTACAGAACTGGGTTACGAGTAGCTACAGGCTCGGTGAATAACAACCACAACAACAATCAGAGGACAATCTACAGAGCACAGAAGGGACTGTTACGTCCACATTTGTCTTTCCTGTGACATCGACGCACAGGGGTGATATCCATCATCAGCAGTACCACCTCCTCAAAATACTTGAATTACTTGGCCCCATGTAAACCCAGAGAAAGAACAATAATGCTTTTTCACATTTTATTTTCTATGGTGGGGTTTTTGATACACTGTTAAACTATCAAGCTGGGGGGGAAGACAGAGAGGCTGAGATTTTATTTTAATTATCAAATTTTTTAGAAGGAAAAATCTAGCTCTATTAGTAAATTGACAGTAGAAAATTATGAGGAAGTATTTAAATTAAGGAAGTTAAGACTTTGTAATCTACACTTAGAAGTTTCTTGACACACCACAGCAACCTTTCTCCTCAAAACAAGATTAGTTTAACCATGATGAGAGGATGTGATTGTGCCTAAGACAGTTTGCTTTCACACTGAAAGTTCACCTGCAGATAAAGAAGATCATGTTCTTTGACTTTGAGAGCAGAAACTGTATTTCGATTTTTGTCTTCATTGACATGACTATAATTCGAGGGCGTAAAATACTTTATACAAAAGGGAACAAAAAAAAAACCTCTTTAACTTAGTAAAAATCCATAATATTTACGGATTAAAAAATCTAAGATGGGGTTTCTATTTTTCTTATAAAAGAATAAAGGTAGATATAAGTATATAATTTTTAATAAAAACTCACATAGAGCTCTTTCCTTCCAGTTTTTACTATTTCACTTACAAGGGCTTTATTATTTGTCAGCTGATGGCCATTATTTCTCATTTAGGATTTGCTATTAAAATGAAAGGTTTTTGTTTTGTTTTTAACAGCGATTAAAACTTACAGATTAAATCTAATACTTACAGTTAATTCACAGAAGCTAGCGCACAGTGTAGCCAAAGGTTAAGTAGAGAGTTCAGCAATTTTTTCACTAAAATCAATAAATACAGTCGTAATCTACCTTTACCACTTAAGACCCCTAAAATTCTTTACGGGCATCATGAATTTTT
>RJWJ010025467.1:0-23859 GCA_004363605.1 Indri indri
TGCCACTGTGGAGTTGTCCAGATGTTTATGATATTGGGGTGAAATATCATAAACAAATACATGCATAGAAGGACCTAGACCCACAGGAGTGAGAGCAGGAAATCGCCCACACTCCCCACCCCTGGGAACTGCTGTAGTATAATGAGATGAAAGTGACTTGGTGCTACATAAATTTACAAGTGATTCTCTAAAAGTGAATTTTTCCCAAAAGACTGACTCTGCAGCTGTGTCTGGCACCCTTTTTCTATCTGTGCTGATCCTTTTTCACTTTGCAAAGATTTTATTTGAAGCATTTCCCAGATTTTGTCTAAGCAGGCCTAAAAAAAGTAGTAAACTTGCTAATTAATATATTTTTGATGTTGAATGGCTCCTTGTTCAACTCCCTCCCTTTTTGTACTCTGTAATATTCTATGAGATATAGATATCAATTATAATGTTTTCTAAAAGTTCCATAAATTGCCATATAATATTCATTTTTGTGTGTATCTATAAATAATGGTATTTAAAAATACTTTTATTTTGTTATGATTAAAATTCAACAGCATGCTTGTTGCCTGGACTCCCATCTAGTCAAAAAACCCAAAATAAACATTTAAAAATAAATAAAATCACAAAGAAGCAAAAGTAATAATGCAGGCTATAAATACTCACTTAGCTTAAAGGTCCTTTCAGGGAAACGGGACTGGAATAAGAACTTGAAGGAGAAGCAGGACTTTGGTTAGCATAGAGAAGCGGAAGATATTTTAGATAGTGTACAAACAGTTTGAATGATGTAAGGAAGAATAAGCAAAATCTTTTACAAAGAAACCAGACTAGTTTTAAGGTAGTGTACTTTTCAAAAAGTTAAAAACAGCTGTTTTACAAATTTAAAATGAACATATGTCAAAGACTTTATTCATCTCATTAACTAATGAGAAAATCAGCGTGATGGTGTGACTGGTTCCAAGAGCATTTGATGATCTGTAGATCTTTAGCAATTTAATAAAGGAAACTTAGGATACGATTGCTGGGTTAAATACAAAACTAGGTAATGTCCTACAAGGCAATGAACTGTAACCTTTGGGTTATCTTTTCAAGTGGACAAAAATCTATGTGTCAACATGTGACTTCACTACATCTAGGTCTTTACTTAATGGTAAACATGAGTTGAACAAGATATATGCACCTGTATATGGGTGGACCTTTTAAGCAGTGACTCCAAATGACACTTAAAGGACATGGTATTCACCCTCACTTTATTTTCAAGTTTTTCTTAACAATAGGAAGGTCAGCATACTAGGGTTTCTTTTTTTTTGTGATGTAGAGTGGATTGGGTGAATAATGAAAGGAATCAGAGGAGGGTTTAGAGATATTTGAATGCTAGGCTAATGAATTTAAACCTGTATGAAATGGTGGGGAAGGATTCCCAGAAGGTTTGGATGTGGACTGGATTAAGGAATATTTTAGATAAAATTAATTAGGCTTTAGTATAAGAATTATAAGACCTTCTAGGACATTCTTTCAACAATTAAGGATTAAAGCTAAATGTCAAGAACAGGAAGAAGTACTTATGAGGTGCCAAGTGTAGGTGCCTAGAGAAAATATGCTATAAAGCCAGGTGTGGTGGTGCATACCCATAGTTCCAGCTACTCTGGATGCTGAAGTGGGAGGATTACTTGAGGCCAGGAGTTCAAGTCTAGCCTGGGCAACCTAGCAAGACCTTGTTTCTAAATAAATAAAAAATAAAAATAAAAACATAAATAAAAAAGAAAATATACTATAAAGGAAATGTTAATGGGAGTGAGTCATTACTTAGTTATAGAAGGCAAGGATTAGTCTATTAATCCTGAGCAGAAGACTCACAACTTTGAAAGCCATATGCATCATGGGAGAAGGAGTTGATATGAGATGAGAAATAAAGAGCTCAGAGAATAAATGGGACTGCATAAGTCTTCATAAATCATTCTACTTGCCTCACCCGCCTGGGACCAAAGACATTACCCATTTGCTCAAATAGATAGTGAGTGAACAGGACTTAGAATCCAGGTCTTCTATCTCCTAATACAGTTCTTTTTCTTATTTACCTTGGTGACCATGGTAGATCAAGTCATTTATACTACTTTTTTTTTTTTTTGAGACAGAGTCTCACTCTGTTGCCCGGGCTAGAGTGCCGTGAAGTCATGCTAGCTCACAGCAACCTCAGACTCCTGGGCTCAAGCGATCCTCCTGCCTCAGCCTCCTGAGTAGTTGGGACTACAGGCATGCACCACCATGCCCGGCTAATTTTTTCTATATATTTTTAGTTGTCCAATTAATTTCTTTCTATTTTTAGTAGAGATGGGGTCTCGCTCTTGCTCAGGCTGGTTTCAAGCTCCTGAGCTCAAACAATCTGCCCGCCTCGGCCTTCCAGAGTGCTAGGATTACAGGCATGAGCCACCACGCCCAGCCCCATTTATAGTACTTTTTCGGTTCCCTGTAGTAGTTTCATATATCAGCATTCTTGCCATCAATTTATGATGGCCAGAGTGTATTTCCCTGACCCTCAACTAGCTTTGGACAATGGACTTCCTTGCATGTTTGGGCTTGCTTTCTTGAGTTTCTTACATTACTATGAAACAAACATACCCCAGTGTGTCTGCCCTGCAGCCTATGCTCTGGAATGAAACAGGGCATCAAACTACCAAGATATTCATGCTTAAATGTATAGTTACTAGTTGGCTATTTGGAGCTGTGGTTTTTCTAATGAAACGTATGATTATTGAGTCACCAGAGTGAATGTGATCATCACAGGAGACAGAGTATTCATAATAAGAAATTTCATAATGAATTTTGTTAGACAGATTTTAGACTTGCTTGAATTACTATGTGACCATTGCCTTGATAAATGAAAATATTAGATTCAGGTTGATGGAGAACCCAGAGACATTCATGGATGGGTCAAACAAGGTTTATTAATCTCAAGGATAGAGAAGGAAGTCCACATAGTTAGGCTACTTAGCAGGGAGATCATCTGTATTCTCCAAAAGTTATAAACTTCTGTATACCAAGAGCCTTACCAGAAGAGCACAGTTGTGAATGATAATGCCTGAGTGAGGGAGGGTTACACCAGAACTTCTGGGAGCTCAAGCGCTTGCCTCCAAGTCCCCTAGCTGGAGCAATTCTGCATGTAAGCTGCTCTGGATATGTGCTGGGTACCACCTCCATGACATCAGGACCACCTTGGTGATAGAAAATGTACAACTAGAGATATTGATACAGTGCATTTAGGAAAATATTAGTTATTCTTCTATTTCTGCCGGTTATCTCACATAGACGTGCAAAAACTTGGTGAATTTTTTTTCTCAGGAGATGCTAGGTGTCAGATAGCAACTGGTACAGCCTTTTTCATATTCACAGTCACCCACGTGGGCACACTTGCATGTATGTACTTTCAGATGCTCTTCTGTGCTCTCTAGCTTCTGTTTGTCAATAAGCATGGTAGAGAGAACTGACAAGTGACTTACCATCTTCTTGATGGGATGGCTCAGTGGGACTCACAGTCCTATATTTAGATCTGTAATCAGATTCCCATGAGAAAGTACAAGCAAGTCCGTATACGTTCACATTTGCATTCAACTTATTGATAGTTTTTACTTGCTTTTAGGATGTGCCACAGGTGTTATCTGATTTCAATTCAGAACATAGTACACTTGCCCTTCTCTATCCATAGGTTCTGCAAACTGTGGATCAAAAATATTTGAAAAACATGGATGATTGCATCTGTATTGAACATGTACAGACTTTTTTCTTGTCATTATTCCCTAAACAATACAGTATAACAACTATTTACATAGCATTTACATTGTATTAGGTATTATAAGTAATCTGGCAGTGATTTAAAGTACACGAGAGGATGTGCATAGGTTATATGCAAACACTGCATCTTTTTATGTCAGGGACTTGGGCATTCCCAGATTTTGGTTTCTGCACAGGGTCCTCCAGGATTGGGTTCTAACCAATCCCCCACAGATACCCAGGGACAACTGAATTCATAATCTGAAATTAACATCTAATTATTGGAAATCCTTGAAGGCTATAATTCATCATTTTATTAAAATATCTGTCTACCGTTCAACGCTTAGAAACCTTTCAGATTTCCTATTTTGCAGGCACAACAGTAGATTTTTGGAATTCCCATGAAATAGGTGTAGTAGGTGAGAGAATCACACCCATAATATTGTCCCTACTTTGGAGATGGTTATAGTGCCTTACGGCTATTTCAAATTTTAAAGGTTATAGTGTTATATGGCTATTTTAAATGGTTTATAGTGCTATAATAATCTGTAGGTTATATGCATTAGGAAAACCTATACCCCTGTGAAATATCAGATATGTATATCTGATATCATATGCATTAGGGAAACATATACACCTGTGAAATATCAGATAGCATCATATTTTAGTTGTCTTCTAGCTCCGTGGTGAAACAGAGCATAGTCCACATTCTCATTTAAGGGGATATTCTCAGGTACCTAACAGACACAAGTTCTTTATCACTCCACCCACAGTTTGAGTCACAATATTTTCTGGATCAAATTTAGGACACTTGATCTAATACAAGATTCGTCATCTGCTGTGGGAATAGGAGGGATTATTTAAAATGGAAATAACAAGAAAGATCCCCTGTACACAATCGATTTACAAAAATAGTCATGAGTTTTATTATAATTACTCGGGTTATCTAGTGAAATTACATCCTAATTGTGACTGTGAAAACAAAAGCATTATCCTTTAAAGTATATGTTCCGATTCAGACTGATTATCCATTAACGTTAAGTAATATGGTTTTATTCTTTGTCATTTCTTATTTTGCACAACAAGCTGCTTTTGAGTCAAATTTCATTGCTCTATAATACTTCCTGTTGTTCTCCAGGCTAACAAAAGAATATTAATTGTGTCTGACTTGATATCCAAAGTCTATCACTGTGCCACATACCCCTAAATTCCAGTCACCAAACCATACTCTTTCTACATTTTTCAACAGCAACTTTTAAACAAATGGGCCCACCACTTTCAAGATTGTTCAGTATGATAAGAAGAAAAGGGATACGATAGGATCTAATCTGAATGACTCTGGAACTCATTTTCCATTAAGGAGAATGGTTTTCAGATGTGCCGTGTTACTTGATTTCAGTTCAGACTGGGAGAACTGGGTTTCTTTCAGGGGTTGTTTCCTCACAAAGCTCATGTACCATCCATCCTCCTGGTGATTCTCAGAGCCAAATAGATTCTGTAGTACCAGTACTATCGAGAGTATCCATTGGAGGACACTAGAACACAACAAATAGATGAGAATGTAGGACTATGTAAGTAACTTAAAATAAATCCTCTGCACAAAAATCAGATAATTTACTCTTTAAAATTAAATTGAAATCAAAATTGCTCTCTAACTATAAAAATACTATTGGTTATCAATATTTTCATTGAAAAACAAATTCTATCATGGGTGTTCCTTGCTTTCCAAAGTTGTAATTTTAGAAATGTGATGGATAGCTTCCTCAGGAAATAAATGGATAAATTATTAATCACCTGAACAATTTATTTAGGAATTTTCTTGGAAGTTCTACTTAATTGCCTTAACCTTAATCAAATCTTCATGGGCAGACAAGAGGGGTCCCTTGCAGTTTGTTGGACTGGATTTGGCTGGCAATCCTTTCGAAAATGGAGACCTTTATAAGGCTCATGAAAACAATGACACCAGCAGCAACAACTCAGGGGTACTCTTTGCTGCAGAAGGGAGACACCTTAGGCAAATTAATTTAGGTAAAAGCTCTGATGAGGAAAAGCCTTTGACATCCAGAGTGAGAGTTGGTAAATTTGTCAAAATATGTTGTCAAGTATTAGAACATTCTAGTAACAATTTTAGATCTCAAATTGTAGTTATTTATAAGATGGGAATATCATTTAGATATTCGGGCTTCTGAATTTTCAGTTTAGAATGAAACAAGACTTGTGTTTTGGACTTGTCCCCATTCCTAAGATCCCCCACCTCCAGCTATGAACAATACAAATGCTTGAATCAAGAACAATGATACCAATAGTATAACAATTTATTAAGCATGTTAGTTTTAAAAAACTGTCACCAAAATTATGTATTTTTGTTAGAAAGATAAGCACCGACACATAAACTTATCTTGGTAGTAATGGCAAGAGTGGAGACTTATTTCCACTTTATACACAGGGGGGTGCTCTGGGCTCTATTTGGAAAGGAAGAAGGCAAAAAACTCAGGGATTAACTTCCTTCGGGAAGTCTCATTTAGAAGAATGACAGGGCAGCAGAATTTCCAGTGTGGGAAATTAGTAATTGCCATTCACCATTCCTATTGCAGCATAGGTCATCAGGCAACGAAAGCCATCATTTATCTTAGTGAGCTAACAGAGGTGTTAAGTCTGGCATATTAAAGCTTGTGGGAAGTACAGGGTGTCCCAAAAGTCTCCATACAAAGGAAAAATTTTGTAATGAATATTTTGTAAAGAAAGGTACATTTAGCTACAATTTCCCATTTTCCCTATGTATGGTGACTTTTGGGGACACTCTTTAGTTCTGGTCAAATAGAAATGTTATTTAGGCCATTTAGGATCTGTGTGCTGAGTTTAGGGGGTTCTAGCCTTCTGTGAAACTCTAATGCTCCAAATCATTTCACCATTTTGGGACAGTGCTGAGTGTCCTCATCTCTTCAAGGACTCAACTGCTTGCATGTTTTGACGGTGGGAGTGTAAGTGACTAAATAATTTAGAGACTGGGCAAAAAGCACTCTGTATAATATAAACTTATTTCAGAAGCATGGAATAATTACAGTGATGGTGTTCATTAATGATTTAATCTATTTAGCTGCATAACATTTACTTAATACTAACTTTTTTCACTAAAATAAAGATATTAGCCATGGTGGAGGTGGGTAACTGAGTCACCTGTGGAACATTTAACATTTATGCATATGTCTCTTCCTCATTTTTAATTTTTTTTTATTTCAGCATATTATGGGGGTACAAATGTTTAGGTTATGTATATTGCCCTTCCTCACCTGAGTCACAGTTTCAAGTGTGTCCATCCCCCAGATGGTGCGCATGGCACCCATTAGGTGTGTATGTACCCATCCCCTCCTCTCCCCTCCCGCCTGCCCGACACCTGATGAATGTTATTACTATATGTGCACTTAAGTGTTGATCAGTTAATGCCAATTTGATGGTGAGTGCATGTGGTGCTTGTTTTTCCATTCTTGGGATACTTCACTTAGTAGAATGGGTTCCAGCTCTATCTAGGATAATATAAGAGGTGCTATATAGTCTCTTCCTCATTTTGATATTGTACTTTTCTTCCTCCCTGTCCCAGCAGGACATCAATGGGACCTTCAAATTGGGTGACTCGAGAAGAGCCTAATAATGGTGTGGGCAGGTTTTGGGGAAACAACCAGTATAGTCCCTTTAGTCTAGGAATTGTGGGGAGCCCATCTCTACCTCTGAACTTGAAGAGCAGGGGCAAGAGGCAGGGAGCTCTAAGGACAGGGGGGCCCAAGGAGCTTCAGCCTCAAGCAGAGATGCCAGTGTGTCCACTGCAAACTGGTAGGGCAGGAGCCAGGGCACAAACGCCCGGCCTCATTGTCTCCCTCCTTCTGGTCTCCTGCTGCCGACCTCCACTTGGCTAAAACCGTCTGGATGCTGCCACAGGAAGGCAAGGCAGCCTGTTGATGCAGTGATGATGCAGGTCAGCTCCAGGCACACAGGCCTGCAAAGGGGGAGGGCATGGAGTGACCTGAGCGGCAAACAGAAGAAATCCCGTTCACCTGCCACCACCCTCCCACACCCCCAGTCAAATCACTGGACAGCCTTGTGTTGTCGATGGAATTGGGGTTTATGAGACCCACCTTTCTGCAATTGGCCAGGCAGTCATTCCTGTTTGCTGCTGCCAGGCATGTGACTAGCAATATTAAGTAAGATCTCTTGCACTCTCTCTGCTTGCTCTTACTAAAGAATAGTGACTTTGGAGGAACAGAAAGAGGGCTGTTAATCTACTAAATCTTGCCTTTATTATGATCAAGTAATCACATTGTTCTCTCACAAATCTTAACTCTAGTGAATATTCCTAAGTCTTTGGAGTATAGTTAATATTGCTGTTTAAAAAGGAAAAATATGTAAGAAATGGATAGGTGGTAGAAATTATGCAGATAAATCATGAATCTCAATTTCCTTTTCATGCTAGAAAAGGGGGAATGATCAAAAACAAACAAATGTACAAGGAAATATATTTTCCTTAATTTTTATAAGATATTTGTAACCTATTTTGATTCACTTTTCATTATACTTTATATCACAATAATGTATATTCTCTCTCTTTCTTGGTTTTGTTTGGTTTTTGTTTTTAACCATCTTTACTTTCTTATACTTTTCAATGATGTGATGATGATAATAATACACTGATGGTAAACATTAATACTGTATTAAGTGGTTAATTCCTCTTTTTAAAAACATATTCGAAATGCAACTTTATTCTGATTCTAAACAAGAAGGAATGGGAATGACAGTAACAAACATTTCACCGGTGAATGTTGTGATGTGACTGTAGCAGTCTCACACAGTATTTAGAACTCAGGAAGGGAACAACTGCATCCAAAACAGCTAAATGTGCAGGTCCAAAAAGTGAAGTTTCTTTTTAACTGCCACATTCACTCCAAAGCCCATTCATCTCCTCAGCATCCGGAAGATGAAGCACACGTTCTGCTCAGCTATATAATAAAGTGGCAAACACGCTGCACCGCTAACATCTCAGGACAACTACCTAGCAAACTAGACGTCTGAGCTGGGCTCCAGCTTCGTTTCCACAAGGCTTGTATGCTCAAAGTACATCCTAAAGCTTTTTGAATGCTGTTCTAGCTTTTAATTGCAAACTGGTGTCTGTGTGAATCATATTACTGTATTAAACATTTTTTAAAAAGTGAAATAGTTCAAGCAGTCGGAAAATATGATCAATACTCATATATCCCTCACCCAGCTTTATCAAATCTTAATGTTACTCCATATTTAGCTCAGATTTTTTTTAATTTTAACAAAATAAAGGATCCTAGGTACAATCGAAACACTTAGTTGTCCTTGCTAATCCAATTCTCCTTCCTCCTTCCCTAGAGGTAAATACTATTCCGAGTTTAACACTTACAAGTCACATGGGTGCTTCAAAGTTTTACCCAGGGCCAGCTTTATGGGCATGTGACCCGTGCAGTTGTACAGGGTCCGTGTTTACAATGGCCCTGTGTTTGGTTTAATGCTCCACTGTCACTGTTTTGAAGTATTAATAAATTTTGAACAAGATGAGTGGTCCTCGTTTTATAAGATTTAAAAAATTCTTTTCATGGTGGGATATAGCGCACTGATAGATGAGTGGCAGAACTCTTTGTTACTTATAGCTACAAATGAGAGAAGGATGCCACATAGGGCCACACAGAGGGTTGCCCACAGGAACAGGGCAGCAGCAAGCTGGAGCTGTAAAAGGCAGCTTAGGTAAGGCAAGCAGTGTGGGGTAGCTGGGTTCCCGCAGGTCCTTGTGGACTGGCTAATTTGAATAATTTCGCGTGCTGCAAGGCTGTTCCTTGTTGTCTGGTACCGGATCCCAGTGTGTTGGACTGGTGTAAGGGATGTGCTTGGGGTGTATGCATGGTGGACCTGGATGGAGAGCGACAGTCTGATAATGGAAGTGGTTGGAGTGGGGGCTTAGCAAACTGCCAGGGAAGGGAAATTGAGACTTTTTAGCCATGACTTTAAAACTGGGTCAAGACAGCACTTGTGAAACATATTGTAGCTCTGCATTTTTATTTTGTACTAAGCCCTGTAACTTATGTACCCAGTCTTAATTTTAACTACAGGGAGCTGCTAGTATGTTGTCCAGGGTTCTCTTGATGGGAGGGGTTACTTGGGGAGCTTGTTTTGGTTTCTTGCCGGGGTTTCTCTGTTGGTAGCTGACTGGAGGCAGAAATGCAATTGTACCAGATGACCTGAACTGGTCTGGCAAGGAAAGTCACTGGGCCGTCAGCTATTGGTCAGTGCCAAAGCCCCAGGGACTGGTGCTTGTGATATAGCACCTCTTGTATACTCCTGGAAAGTGCTGGAACACATTCTACTAAGCGAGGTATCCCAAGAATGGAAAAACAAGCACCACATGTACTCACCATCAAATTGGTATTAACTGATCAGCACTTAAGTGCACATATAAGAATAACATGTATTAGATGTTGGGCAGGGGGAGGGGGGAGGAGGGCACGGGCATATGCACAAACAATGAGTGCGATGCGCACCTCCCGGGGGATGGACACACTTGAAGCTCGGACTTGGCGGGGAGGGGGGGCAAGGGCATCATACGTAACCTAATCATCTGTACCCCCATAATATGCTGAAATAAAAAAAAATAGAAAAAAAATACAGTAGTAAAGATGGAAGGTAAAAAAAAAAGAAAAAAATTTTAACTATAGATTTTCCATAAACATAGTATAGTACAGTTTTGTATGCTTTTAAACTTTGATGGACATTTAGGTTATTTCAATTTTTGTGTGTTTTTTTTTTTTTTTGCTGTTATAAACAATGCTGCAATGAAATTCTTGAGGATATCTTTTTGGACACATGTTTCTTTGGGGAATACAACTATGAAGGACATTGCTTGGCACAGAGTATGTACACATTTAATATTTACAACGTGATGTCCTTATATTCCCCACATTTTATCTTAGTTCTATACTTAAATACATTTAATGCACACTATCAGTCATTTTGCTGTGGTTTTCCTAGTCATCTCTGAGTTGGCTGGAATTTGTTGCCTAAATATTTCCTCCAAGGTGTTCATGAGAAAAATATTCCCTGAGTAACATGTGCAATGCTGTTTTCTGCAGCCTCTATTCAGAAAGATAGCTTGGCTGGCTATAACATCCTTGCTCACACTTTCCCCCCTTGAAGATTTTTTTTTTTTTTTTTTTTTTTTTAGGAGGAGGAAAGAGAAGTTTATTACTTTGCCAGCAAATAAGGAGGATGGAGACTCTTGTCTGAAATGCCATCATCCTCATAATAAGCAGAAACACAGAGCTTTTAAAAGGTGAGTTCTTAGCTTCAGGCAATTGCTGTTCAGCTACAGTTGATGATTCTGATGGTCCCGTCTCCGCTGAAGACAGTTCCGTGACAGCCGAAGACAATCCTGTGACCCCCTTGAAGATCTTATACATATTGCTCTACTGTCCTTTGGTTTTGAATGATTTTGTGGAAAAATCTGATTTGCAGCTGGTTCTTTCCCTTATAGGTGTCTTGACCGATTTGCCTGACAAACAAAGTGATTTCTTTTTAATCTTTAAATTTCAATACTTTTACTAGGATTTGTTTCATTACTGACTTCTGGGTCAATTTTCTCAGGGACATGGTGTGCCACTTCAATGTGTAAATTGTTTTATTTCAAGAAAATTTTCCTGAATTATAAAATTTGCTCCGATCTACTATTTTTTAAAGACAACAATTATATGTATGGTGGATCTCATTTTCCTGTTTTTTAAAATACTTCCAAAGGCTTAATGCCTATTTTTTTTTAATCTTTCAACTTCTCCCTCTTCCTTTTCAAACTCTTTCCTTATTGTCTCGTTTTGATTGATTTTCTAATATCTATAGTCTATGTTAATCATGGCTTTCCTCTTAAAATATATATTCTCCCTTGTTTTCATTTTAATTTTGTCCTCATTCATATGCTTTTTTTCTTTTAATTTTCCTTTGAGTTCTTGCACTACTTCATTTACCTCATTCCCTGTTCTCACCATTTCCTCTTATTTTCTCACAATCTGTTCTCTTGAGTTTCTGTGAGCTTCCTTTATAAAGAAAAGTAAATTTTAAAAAATTCATGGCAAAATACTTGGTCACTATTTGCATCTATTCTGTGGCATCCTTTCTCTGGGATGTGTTTTTGTCTGGTCAGTTTTGCTACTCTTCCCCACCATTTTTCTTGTAGTATTATTGTATCGAAGTTATACCAGCGATTATTTACTACTCATTAGAGAACGAGTTGCATCTTCCTGACCTCGCTGTTTGCAGGAACTTCTTTCAGAGAAGTCATTTGTCCTGCTGTATTTGGAGATACTTTGGTTGCAGAGTATTTCGCTCTTCTCCTTGGTCTTATTTGCATTTGTCTCCCATGGAAATTCTCTTCTTCTCCACCTCCTTCCTGTCTTCTGCACATCTCTTAGCTCTTGCAAAAGTTGAAGGTTTTACTTAAGGCAAATCTTTCCTCCAAGAAGGATTCTTTTTCTTGGCATTTTTTTGAAATATTTTGCCATTATGCTGACTCTTACTGCTCTTATGCACAGCAATTGCTGTACTTCCTGACACACCTTTAGAATTTTTCTTACATATTTTCCCTGAATAGTCCTTGGATCACTTTTTCAAGGAAAATAGAAAGATACATTAGCATTTCCTCTATAATGGATTAGCGATGTTTCTTTTTTATTGTTCATTTTTTTAAAAGTTTCACTTTCAACTTACTGGTAATGGTATGAACATTTTTAGGACTGTCAAATTTGGCAAAATGTCTATCAGGTTTCTTTCATATTGGAAATAAGATTTAAAAGAATTTTCTACAGAACTAGCTCTTGGCTCCCCTACATTTCAATACTGTCTTTCCTTCAGTACCTACATACATCTGCTGCTGGGTACTGTAGAACCTGTTATATCATGATGCAACCCCTCCCTGGCCCTACAGTTTTATATCATGACACTGGGTGAGTTAGTACAGTGGCCATTAGAATTCCCTGAAGACATTCTGGAAGACTAACTTTTCTATGTTAGAATTGACTGTGAATCACAAGAATAGATCCCACTAAATGCAAGTGAAATATATCCCCAATTCAACTCTCCCTTGGATTCCAGAGTTGCATAATGCCACTCCCATGCCACCCTACATAAGGGCAGCGGTCCCCAACCTTTTTGGCACCAGGAACTAGTTTCGTGGAGGACAATTTTTCCACATACTGGGGGTGGGGGTAGCGGTGGGGGATGGTTTCTGGATGATTCAAGCACATTACATTTATTGTGCAGTCAAACCTCTCTGCTAATGACAATCTGTATTTGCAGCCGCTCCCCACCACTAGCGTCACCACCTCAGCTCCACCTCAGCTCATCAGGCATTAAATTCTCATAAGGAGGGTGCAACCTAGATCCCTCGCATGCACAGTTTACAGTAGGATTCATGCTCCTATGAGAATCTAATGCTGCTGCTGATCTGACAGGAGGCAGAGCTCAGGCAGTGACGTGAGCAATGGGAGCCTCTGTAAATACAGGTGAAGCTCATTTGCCTGCTGTTCACCCACCACTTATCACTCATCGCCTCCAGCTGTGTGGCCTGGGGTGGGGATGGGGTGGGTGGGGGTTGGGGACCACAACTTTAGGGGTAATGCAATGGAGGAAAATCAGAGTAGAAATATACAGTTAAAATATTTTACTTTGAATTTTTTTTTTTTTTTTTTTGAGAAAGGGTTTCTCTCTGTTGGCCCAGCTAGAGTGCAGTGGCATCATCATAGCTCACTGCAACTTCAAATTCCTGGGCTCAAGCCATCCTCCCACCTCAGCCTCCCAGAGTAGCTGGGACTACAGATGTGCACCACCATGCCCAGCTAATTTTTTTATTGTTTGTACATATGGGGGGTGGTCTCACTCTTGCTCAGGCTGGTCTCAAACTGCTGACCTCAAGCAATCCTCCTGACTTGGCCTCCCAAAGTGCTGGGATTACAGGTGTGAGTCATTGTGCCTGGCCCACTTTGAAAACTTTGAAAACATCTGACTGAGCACAATATGAGGACCAGAAGGAGGGAAGGAAAGGGTGTTTTCTTCTCAGTGTGGTTGCTAGCACCAGGCGCACGTTTTGAGGTATAAGCTGATGTACCTTGCTGGTGGTGAGGGTTGGTGTTGAAGTTTCTTGGCATGTGAATAACTCCCAGCTCTAGTTTTAAATGCCAGGGTACTTTTTATCTCTACTTGTACTACTTATTTCATTGAAAATTAATTTGGTGGTGGTTGTGGTGAAGGTGTGGGAGGTGATGGAGCTGGGAGTCATGGCTGTACCGGCAGTCACACTGCATCTAGTCCAGGAGCCCTATGTCTTTTGATGCCACTAGATTTTAAGCAGGTCCTAGTGGGCAGATATCTTGTCCCATATAGTTTTATATTAACTACAGTTCTTTGCAGCTATAGTAGGTACTGAATAATTATTTGTTACTCTAATGTTGGACTATATTTACTTTTGAGCTTTTACTGAGGGAATAAGCATAGATAACTAATAAATCCACAGACATACTCAAAAGCACAACCTATCATTTGACTAACATCTTTCACCAGTGAGAGTGTTTATCACTTGTTATTTAATATTTATTTGATGCAATTCCTTTTAACATGCAGCAATGTGATATGAAATATTGAAGCAGCTTCTTTTTCCCTTCCCAATGTATTTATCATCTGATGAAAAACACACAAGTTATCTACGGTTACAAGCAGCCTTGACTTACATATACTAAGTTTTTGGGGCTATAAATAGCATGTGGAAATTCAGCACCCTTGGTGAGAACTAATACCATATAGGATAAAACTAATCTGTATATCAAAGAAACATTCAATACACATCTTTATAATAATCGGATTTGATCTAAGAACATTCAACAGTCATTGCCACATGCTTTCCTAGTAGTTATTTAAAAATTCCCAAAGGCATTGAATATTTTGGCACAGATTTCTTCAAAAAGGCCAAAGTAATGCCATAAAAAGGCATCAAATATGTCTTGGCCTTAAAAGTCAATCATCGGCCGGGCGCGGTGGCTCACGCCTGTAATCCTAGCACTCTGGGAGGCTGAGGCGGGCGGATCCTCCTGAGCTCAGGAGTTCGAGACCAGCCTGAGCAAGAGTGAGACCCCGTCTCTACCAAAAATAGAAAGAAATTAACTGGACAGCTAAAAATATATATAGAAAAAATTAGCCGGGCATGGTGGCACATGCCAGTAGTCCCAGCTACTCGGGAGGCTGAGACAGTAGGATTGCTCGAGCCCGGGAGTTTGAGGTTGCTGTGAGCTAGGCTGATGCCACGGCACTCGCCCCAGGCAAGAGAGTGAGATTCTGTCTCAAAAAAAAAAAAAAAAGTCAGTCATCAAATATTTATTTGATTATTAAAAGTCCAGTGTTGGGTTAGATGCTGTGAGAAGAGAGATGTGTTCATGCTCTGACGGAGTTTGTAGTTGAACCTCATGCTTTTCAAGTGGGGTCACTACCACTGGGGATTGTGAAATCAAGTTAGCAGGTACTTACCAAATAACAGAATAGAAAATGTCAAGAGTGCAGTGAATGTAACAGCCTGTATCATTTTGTTTATTGATAGATCTAATGTTCTGTATTTGTGACTATGTAAAATATTTCTCTTACCGAGCTTGCTGTCAAAAAAGTTTGAAAAACATTGACTGCTAGGTGGAAAAATAACGCAAACACATCAGGAACAGTCAGTCACTCAGAATCATGTCTTAATTTGTTAGGGCCAGTGTAACGAAGTACCATAAACATAGTGGCTGAAGCAACAGAAACTTATTTTCTCACAGTGCTGGAGACCAGGTGGCAGCAGGATTGGCTCCTTCTGAGGGCTGCCAGGAGAAAGTCTGTTCCATGCCTGTCGCCTAGCCTCTGGTGGTTTGCTGGCGATCTGTCGTGTTCCTTGGTTTGTAGACACATCACCTCAATCTCTGCCTTTATCCTCACACAACATTCCCTACATGTGTCTGTCTGTGTCCAAATTTCCCCTTTTTATAAGGACGCCAGCCATATTGGTGTAGGGCCCACCCTAATGACCTCATTTTAACTTGATTACCTCTGGAAAGATCCTATTTTCAAATAAGGTCACATTCTGAGGTATTGAATGTGAGGGCTTCAACATGTCTTTTTTAGGGGGATAAAATTTAACTCATAACAATCATAATCATCATTTAAAAATATGTACGTGCTAGTCTTTGTAATAAGTGTCTTATTAGTCTTTATAACCACTCTGAGAAGTACATTTATAATGTCAATTTTACAGAATGATAAAGATTCAGAAAGGTGCACTGTTACAATTTGGGTCTGTTTTACTTCAAAGCCTATGTTTTTTCCACTCTGCTTGTTGATTCCTGGGAGGCTAGAGCTGGCAGGAATCTTAGAGGCCATCTGGTACAATCCCCTCTTTTCACACGTAGTGGGCCAAAATATAAAAAAGGTAAAAATCTGGTGTGATTTCTACATTCCAGGGAGGCAACAAAATTCATCTTTGGAGAATGGTTTTTTACTTTGGGAAACTCTGGAATGGTCCACAAATATTCTTTCTTCCCCACCATCTCCTAGATGGTGGAAAAACTTGGGGGCACTTGGGTTATTGGCAGAGGGAGGAACTGAAGCACAGAGACGCTAAGTCTGTTGCCTACGGTCCCGCAGCTTATATAACTCCAAGAGCAATAGTAATGTGTGTGTGCGCACGTGCGCGTGTGTAAGAGAGAGTGAGAGAGAGAGAAAGAATGAATCCAAGGTACCCATTTACAAGTTTCAGCCAAAAGACAATTTAGCCCAATGAGCTAAGATGTATTTGCCTCTTTTCCAAAGGTAAATATGAAATACATTTTTATTGTTAAACTTTTATTACCATACAAATCTCTTTATTCCTTGATTACTGTGAAGAGTATAATCTCTTGGTAGATTCTTTGCATAAAGTATAACTGGAATTGGAGGAATTTTGCCAGAGTATAAACAAACGAAAATTATTTTGATCACGAATGCTTGTTTCTCTTTACTAATTAAAAATGGAAATGAATGAGGAGTTGTGATCTGATAGCAAACCAGTGTGATTGCAGGATGGGGCTGGGTTTTAAAATCAGGGTTAGCTTTGCCATCTTTTAGCAGTTCGAACTTGGGAAAATAACTTACATGAATTTTTGTTTTTATGACCTAAAAATTTGAGATTATCATAATATAATCTACTTCAGAGAAATGCTGATTAGAGTAAATATTATAACATACATAAAAGTTACTAAGATGTACTCAGAGCAGGGTACACTTTAACTTAATGCATACGTTCTTTTTATCAATTTGGTCTCATTTCAGACTTGATTTTCCAATCCTTAGTGACTGCCACTCACTCATTAATTCAGCAAATGTTTGCTGAGCACCTACTTTCAGCACTGGATATTCAGCAGGGACAGAGACAGGAAGATCTCTGTTCTCTTATGACATACATTCTTAAATGTGTACATATGTTCATGACAGACAATAAATAACTGGATAAACAAAAACTATCAGATAGTGATAAGGGATTTGCAACCAATTAAAAAAAAGGGGGATATGATACAATTTCCCAGTGTCTTCTTTAGTTTGGGCAGTCAGAGAAGGCATCTGTGAGGAGGAGACATTTAAATGAAGATCTGAATGACAAGAAGAGCTACTGATGTGTGGATTGGGGTATGAGCAATCTGGGCCGAGGAAAGTCCACACGAAGGCATGGAGGTGGCAATGATGTGACATGATTAGTATAAGGAGCAGAGATTTGGTAGTGGAGGAGCAGAAGAAAAACCATCATAGGAGATGCCGATGTCATCGGAGAGGAGAGTGATGTGGGGGCTCGGACTAGGGTGATGGTGGAAAGTAGGACATGGATTCGGGATATATTTGGAGGTTAACTGGGTGTAGGGAAAAAGAGGAATCAAGGATATTTGAACAACCACAAGAAAGCTGAAGTCATTTACTAAAATGGAGAAATCCAAGGGAGAAGCAGAGTTTTGAGCAGGAAAATCAAGCATCATGTAACATTCGAGATACTTATTTGACATCCAAGTAGACTTTACATAGGAGACCCATATTTCACTGGAGTGGACGTGGATGCAGATTTGGGAGTTATGGACATATAGATGGCTTTTCAAGTCATGGTGCTGGGCTAAAGGCACATAGATAGAGAAGTAGGTGCAGGACAACCTCTTCTTTTCTCAAAGCTGTGGCCAGGTATCCCCCTTTGACTCTCCCCTTTCCTCCCCTCACCTTGTAGTTATGCTCGTGACTCATAGCTAATGATGACATTAACTTGCAGAGAGGACAATTTCCCAGTGGTCCAGATTCTACCTCTTTTCCTAAAAGAATCTCCATTTCTGCTTTTGCCTTGGATTCCCAAGAAACATTCAATTAATCACTTTCTAGGGGACCCAAATACATGTTACTTATCTTTCCCAACAGAATAAGACAAAGAAAATTTATCCTTTCAATAAGAGCTATGGTTAGTGCTCAGTTGCCAATATTGACCTCACCATAGAACTATATTTAATTATCTGGGCACATATTTAACTTTGATTTGCATATGCCACTCCAAGGGATGCCAGGAATAATGCTATATGTCAATTTAAGACAAATTAGAGCCATAAAATCTAACCTGCTGTTACAATTTTTTGTATTTATGATTTAGGCTCCATTTCGCATGTTTTATGTCTAGTTTTATAGCAACACACTCATCACCAGCACCTCTGGGCACAAATACAAAGCACCACTTACAAAAACAACAGATTGGCAAAAACCAACTCCACAGCTAACCCCATCACCCTTTCTCAGTCACAAGCTCGAGTCAATAGATGAATCTTCTTCTGTGAGCCCTGAAGGCCTACATTCTTGGACTCTTAATGAACCAAGCCAGAAAGGAAATGTTTGATTCAGGGACGTTATATGCCTGAGCTTCTTGGTGTTCAAAGTTAGGGTCCCTTGGAAACTTGTCTAATCTTAACAATCAATTTAAGTTGTATAAAAGGGAAATAAGAGTCAATTTGATACTGTATGGTAATAATAAAAATAATACTAAATGTGAGAATAATTGAGAATAAAATAGTACTTATCATATAACCAGATGCTGTTCTGTTCTAAATACATATTTTAATTTTAATACTTTACATATATTAATTCATTTAATCCTCATACTGTGGAGTAGGTTATATTATTATCCTCATTTCTTTAGATGAGGAAACTGAGGCACAGAGAAGTTCAGTGACTTTCAAGATCTTACAAGTGAGTCGTTGCAGGTTGGGTGCTTTGAGAAGTGGACTCTGGCATGGAGATTTGCATGCAGGTAGCGTATTAGGGAATACTCCCAGGGTCAACACCTGGGGCAGGGGGAAAAGGAAGAAATAGGAATGTGCAGAAGGAGAAGCTGGGGTGTGATGCAGCCTCAACAAAGGCTTCTATCAGCTTCATAGGGAGCTCTGAAGCATGGATGGCCCTGCATGTTTTCCAAAATTGGGACAAGAGGTATGGGCTTTTACGTTATGCAAGTTATCCCTGGAAAGGGCTTGTGACCTTGAGTAAGGCAGTTCTCTTCAGTAGAGGACAATTCCTGGAGGGGGCTGACAGTTCTCAGCAGTCTGCTGGCAACACTCCCCAACAGCCGGGGAAATATATTCTCTTCGGTTCCGAAGTGGGACCTGGGTGGCATGTCATAGACTCCGTTACAGAACTGGAGCTGGGTTCAAAGCTAGGATGTCTGCCTTCAGAGTTCAGGTTCTTAAACACTGTATTACATTGTAGTATGTATATAACAAATAGTCCTAATACACATAGTCGGATGGTTGGAAACACTTTTGGAAGAAGATTAAAAATAAGATCAGACTAAATGATTCTTAAGTAGTATATTTTTCACTTAGATTACTGCTAAGATAGCAAGCTCTACTGTTAGTTAAGCATGAGTTAAGGTTGTGTAGGATGTATGCAACAGAAACTGACTCTGGCTGGCTTAAACAACAAAAAAGAAAAGATAATGGGGTGTCTCGTGGAGTCAAAGAAGACTTGCACAGCAAAGTCATGGGAAGAGCAGGGATGCAGCTGGGCTTCAGATAGCTGGAACCAGGAATGCGCACGCTGCTAGGTCCCTACCTTTGCCTCTCAGTGCGCTCAGGTTCATCTTACATGGTGGGAAACATGAAATATCAGAATAGCCAAAGACTCTTCTCAAGCTTTTTATTGTCCCAAGTTCACAAGTCCTGGAGAAGGGACCCATTGGATCAGTTTGCCTAGGTGGCTACTCTGGGGCCAGTTGTTGAGGTCACTTTGTATTAAGACAGCCACTCTGGATTTGGTTATGTTGATGTGGGAGAGGCAATTCCCAAGAGAGGGGTGCTGAGTAGTATTCTTAGGATGTACTAGAAGCTCTATTTGCATATGAAATAAATTTTCTACATCTGACCGTTTTGATATAGTCAGTACGAAAATGATTAAGTATTGACTCCAAAGCTCAGCACCAACTGCTGAGTTCTAGCCATTTTCCCCAGCTTCCCCATCCCTGCCTGGTCTTTGGCCCAAACTTTATGGATACTTGTGCATTTGAAAGATATCACTGATGTGTTTCAAATCAAAGTCCCATAGGTCCCATTTCACATTTTGGTTTTCCTCGCCTCGGAGATAACTCCTCCCAAAGCAACCTGAGCATCTATCTCACTGATGCTTTCAAGTGCTTTGAAAACATTTCCTATTTCCTACTCTCTGCTGTGTCTTGTTGCACAACCTATGTGCCAGGGGCTAAGGTAGGGCTGATGGAAAGGCCTGGCATATAGCAAAAACCAGAGAGTTAACTGTTTTGAGCTGCTTTTATAGTTTTTTTTGTTTGTTTATTTTTAAATTTCCATCATTAGTTTCAGCTTCTTGCCCAAAGACAGAGTGCATTTCAGCCTTCCTGCAGCGTCCCACACATTCCTGACTCACCGCTCCCTCTTCTCCCCGCCAGGAAGTCACTGCTCTTCTGCAGACAACTGAGGACCAGCTTGATTCCATGGAGAAATTTCCCTTTCACTATTTAATGTTATCCTGATTTTTACAACAGAGGAAATGGGGTTTCAAAAGAAGTAACCAAATTGCCCACTATCATGCAATGCGTAAGCTGTAGAGCAAGGATTTGATTCCAAACATGTGTGAGTTCAAAGATTTATTTTCCACTATAAAGGTAACACATTCTCAAAATTTTTGAGAAATACTTACAACATTCCTTAACATCTTCATTCTTTAAATATCTACATACTTAATAAAAAAGAATGAGAAAATCACTGATTTGTCCTGTCAACAGAAACAAGCACAGTTATCATTTTGATTTATCTTCTTTCTCTCCCTTTTCTTGGCATGGATTTTATTTTTGTTTTATAGAGTTGCATCCTGACTTTTCCTATTTTTCCAGGTGAGGGAGGGATTAGGTGTGGACTGTTACCCTGACAGAGTTGTCTGGTCAGACGGAGCATCCTGATGCTTTGTGGAACTCCAGAAAGTCTTCCTTCATCTCAAATTTTTTTTTTAATTTTTTTATTTCAGTATATTATGGGGGTACAGATGTTTAGGTTATGTATATTGCCTTTGCCCCACCTGAGTCAGAGCTTCAAGCATGTCCATCCCCCAGATGGTGCCCACCGCATGCATTAGGTGTGAATATACCCATTCCCTTCTCCCCCCTCCCATCTGCCCGACACCCAATGAATGTTATTACTATATGTGCACTCAAGTGTTGATCAGTTAATACCAATTTGATGGTGAGTACATGCGGTGATTGTTTTTCCATTCCTGGGATACTTCACTTAGAAGAATGGGCTCCAGCTCTATCCAGGATAATACAAGAGGTGAGAGATCACCATTGTTTCTTGTGGCTGAGTAGAACTCCATGACATATATATGCCACATTTTATTAATCCACTCATGTATCGGTGGGCACTTTGGTTGTGAATTCTGGAATTCTTCTGGGAGGTTTCCTAAGGCAACTGCAGAAACCTGACACCCTGGAGGACTCTGAGCACATTCTCTAGGAGTTTATTGCAGATGTGTGTTTCAGCGGTTCCTAAAGTTTTGTGCATTAGAATTTCCTGTGAGGCTTTAAAAAACATGCATGCTTCAGTATCATTTAGAACCTACTGAATCAGAGATCCCAGGGATCATACCAGGCCATCTATATTTTATGAAAGCTTTCTTGGTGGCTCATAAAAGCATCTGTTGTCCTTTAGAACCATTGATATATTTTAACAGGTTTTTTCCCTAAGGGTTACTTGGGAAGCCATTGGCAATTTGAGGTTGGTTAATTGTGCCTTTAGGACTGCCCCCGCAGGGCATGGATGAGAAGTTGTCATGGAGCAGATACTGCTTCTCTCATCTTTTCACTCTTACCTGTTCTCTGTGGCACTTTCATATTTTAAAAAGATGTCAGATGTTTCCTTTGATAAAAAACCCCCTTCTGTGGAACTTGGGCATTGAAAGAAGTGTCAAAACAAAAAACATAAATTGCTCCTGTATTTTGAGAAACCAGTGGTTATTTTTCTGGCCCTTCGGAATGTGTGTGGAAATGAATGACTTGATCCTGGTGATACGGCAGAATTAATAGCAAGAAAAGCCACAGTGGCAAAAGAAAACACACCAGGTTATAGCGCATAACTGAACTTTAGGTTGTGTGTGTGTATTTGCACGTGTTTTGGTTTTTTTGTTTTGTTTTGTTTTGTTTTTTAGACAGGGTCTCCCTCTATTGCCTAGGCTAGAATGCAGTGGTGTCATCATAGCTCACTGCAACCTCAGACTCCTGGGCTCAAGTGATCCTTCTGCCTCAGCCTCCTGAGCACCTGGGACTATAGGCATGCACCGCCATGCCTGTCTGATTTTTATAGTTTTTGTAGAGATGGTGTCTTACTCTTGTTTAGGCTGGTCTTGAACTCCTGGCCTCAAGTAATCCTTATATCAAAAACCAGAGAGCTAATTGGCTTGAGCTGCTTTTATAGTTTTTTTGTTTGTTTATTTTAAAATTTCCATCACTAGTTTCAGCTCCCTGCCCAACGACAGAGTGCATTTCAGCCTCTCCACAGTGTTCCCACCTGCCCACACTCCTGAGCTCAGTGCTTTTCCCGCCTCGGCCTCCCAAAGTGGTAGGATTACAACTGTGATGCATGTGTTTTAAAGCTTCTCAGGAGAACCTGATGCATAAAAAAATCTGTATTTGAGAAGCACTAAGGCAGACATTTGTGCCTTCTGGAGTGTAAGAGGAGCAAGACAATACAGCACCTTGCCACTTGTGTTGGAGTTTGGGCTGATTTAAGGAGCAGTGGGGAGATATTGAAGGGATTTAAGTAATGAAATGTCAGGAAAGATCATTTTGGCTGCTCTGAAGAAAATATACTGGAGAAAGAGCTGAGTTGAAGGAGGAGGCCAGCAAGGAGGCTAACACCATGGCTTGGGCAAGCATGGAGGCAGTTGAGATGGCGACAAATGGACAGATTAGAGAAACACTTGATGAATAGAGATCTTTAAGACTTATTAACCCATTGCATGTTAGAGCTGAAGAAGAGAAGAGAGGGTGGAGTTTGGATAACATGTAGGTTTGTGGCTTGGACAACTAGAATGTCACTCCCTAGTTCAGGAAACCCAAAAGGAGACACAGATTTGGGGGGAAGATGGCTATACAGTTTGGGATGAGTGGAGTTTGAGGACTCTGTGGGATATGCAGGCAGAGAGTTCAGGTAGGCAGTGGGAGACACGGCCTGATACTCTGGAGAGAGGTCTGGGGTGAAGGTAGAGATTTGGGGGCTGTCAGTGCCGGCAAGAGTTGAATCTGCCTGGTGGAGAGTGTGTAGAGGGAGCAGAGAAGAGAAGAGGGCCTGGGACAGGGCCCTGACAACTGACGTCTAAGTGAAGGTAGGAGAGAGCTTTCTGAGGCAATGTCATCAGAGATAGTAACAAATCAGGGAAGTGTTGTGTTGAGTGAAGAGAAGAGAATTTTTGAGACAGAGAGAATAGACAATAGTGCCATTTGGGGAGAAGGTTCCCGTGAGGCGGATGGAATTGGGGAGGCAGAAC
>RJWJ010025468.1:9001-23964 GCA_004363605.1 Indri indri
AATTTTTTTTTTTTTTTTTTTTTTTTTTTTTGAGGCAGAGTCTCACTCTCTTGCCTGGGGTGAGTGCCCTGGCGTCAGCTTAGCTCACAGCAACCTCAAACTCCTGGGCTCAAGCAATTCTACTGTCTCAGCCTCCCGAGTAGCTGGGACTACAGGCATGTGCCACCATGCCCGGCTAATTTTTTTTCTATATATATTTTTAGCTGTCCAATTAATTTCTTTCTATTTTTGGTGGAGACGGGGTCTCGGTCTTGCTCAGGCTGGTCTCGAACTCCCGAGCTCAGAACGATCCGCCCGCCTCGGCCTCCCAGAGTGCTAGGATTACAGGTGTGAGCCACCGCGCCCAGCCTCATTTTTCTTTTAAGAGACAGGGTATCGCTCTGTTGCCCAGTCTGGAGTGCAGTGGCACAATTATAACTCACTGCAGCCTCAATCAAACTCCTGGGCTTAAGCAATCGTCCTATCTCAGCCTCCTGAGTAGCTACGTCTACAGGTACACACCACCATGCTTAGCTAATTTTCTTATTTTTTGTAGAGATGGGATCTTGCTATGTTGCCCAGGCTGGTCTTGAACTCCTGGCCTCAAGGGAACCTCCTGCTTCAGCCTCCCAAAGTGCTGGGATTATAGGCATCAACCATTGTGCCTGTCCTAAAAATGTCATTATGTGCAGAGGTTTTTAACTGAGCATGTGCCATGGAATCACTTATGGAATGTCTTGAATATGCCATAAAGCCCCAAATCAGACTTTCCAGGGATAAGGACTGGGCATCTATGTTTTTAAAGTACCACAGTCACGCTGATACACAAGTAAGACTGAGAGCCACTCATGCAATAGCACCCTACTACTTGCAAATAGCTTTTGCTCTAATCCTAAAGAGTTAGACAAGGAAAGTAATAATCACCCCCAACATACAAATATGAAAACTGAGGCTCAGAAAAGGTTAGTGACTTGCCCAAGGACACACAGTACACAAGTGAACTAATCTAGACTCAAACAAAGGTGTCAGCCTCGAAGTCCCTTAATCCAGAATGAATGGAAGGTGACGTATACTCAGTGGCCAAAAAGAATGATGATTAAAGACGATGTAGCCTGAGACTACTTAGCTGAGTTGGTAATGGATTGGTAGTGCTTTTAATTTATTTTCAAATATTTTGGAGAATAATCCAGTGCTTGTCATCCTTCTGAGGTGGTTCCTTCCATAAAGTTGTTGTGGTTAGTGTTGTGTGGCCTTGCTACCCTGTCCACACTGCTGATCGTAGCAGGCAGAACATAAGACCAACCAATGGCCTCTGAAAAGGACACTTACAGCCAGATGGATGGCAGATAATTTCCTCATCACTACCTGGTCAGCAGCCCAAAACAAACCTTTTGTAAGGTATCTGGGGCTGGGATCTGGGGAGGGGCAGCGGAAGTGAAGAGGCAGTAGCTGGAGGTCAAAAACAGAGGGAGGCCGGGCGTGGTGGCTCACGCCTGTAATCCTAGCACTCTGGGAGGCGGAGGCGGGAGGATTGCTTGAGTTCAGGAGTTCAAGACCAGCCTGAGCAAGACCGAGACCTCGTCTCTACTATAAATAGAAAGAAATTAGCTGGACAACTAAAAACATATATATATAAAAAAAAATTAGCCGGGCATGGTGGCGCATGCCTGTAGTCCCAGCTACTCGGGAGGCTGAGGCGGGAGGATCGCTTGAGCCCAGGAATTTGAGGTTGCTGTGAGCTAGGCTGATGCCACGGCACTCTAGCCCAGGCAACAGAGTGAGACTCTGTCTCAAAAAAACAAAAAACAAAAAACAAAAAAAAACAGAGGGAGAGCCATTGTAAGTCCAACAGCATCACAAGATTAGGGGCAGCAGATGCCCACTTTAAAGGGCAACAAGATTGCCTGGTCACTATTGCTGCTTTGAATCCCGAACTCATTCCAGAGATTCATTTTGTGCAGCTTCTTGGACAACTTTCTGTCTCCTTCCCATCCCTGGTATTTCCGTGCCATCCTCCTTGCATCTGAAAAGCACAGTGACGGAATGGCAACAGCAAGGCATCTCCCTGCTTGCTGAGAGTGTCCTCAAAGGACACTTCTCTGGCCTCTGGCCTCCAGAAAGATGCCTGGATGGCTGCGGAGCTTCCCAGAATCCTCTGCGCCTGTGAGAAACTGCGGGGCGTCCACTGTTCTCCCGGACCGCTGCCTGGTGGAGCTGTTCTTCGTTCCTTTGCCTCTGTTGCCCTCTAGTGCTCACTTCCTAGAGTTATCTTTAGGTAACATTTCTTTTTTGCGAATAAGTTTAAGAATTTAAAACCAGGGGGGCGAGAAAAACTTGTTACAAGTTTATCCATTACTTCGTGGAAATTCATCTAGCAGTAGCCAGATGATATGTCCACTTTTCTGCATGCTCATTAAACTTCAATTAAAAGTATTTTAAAAGTCTATCCATGCATGCATCTATCGAATATTTATTGAGTGCCTACCACAGGATAGATAGTTCCCCTCACAGAGACCTGGCTAAGGAGACTGACAGTAGATTTCATAAACAAATGTGAAATGACAATATGGCAATTGTGTCGGTGCCGCAAAGGACAGGTACGTGAGGAACCCACTTGTTGGTGAGGTCAGGGAAAGTGAGAATGGCCTGAACTATGAAGAAAGGACCAGAGTTACAGTGTCAAAAAGCCCAAGGTGAGTGGCAAGTGCAAGACCTCTGGGTCAAAGCAGTGTGGGATGTGTTTGAAGGTGTGAAAACAGGCTGCAAAGTTGGAATGTTAAAAGGAGTCTGGGAATGGCAGAACAGGAGAACTGAGTAACAGTCCTTACGTGGGCCTTGTCAACTACACAAGAGTTTTGGTCTTTATGAAAACAAAGAGTGCTTTTTTTGTTTTGTTTTGTTTTGTTTTGTTTGGAGAAGAAGGTAGGTGACCAGATTCGTGTTTTGAAAAGATCCCACTGGTTTGGGTAGAAGATGGGTTGAAGCTGGACCATAGCTTTGCAGGAGACTAGATCAAAGGCAATTATTAATGTAGTCCTGGTGGGAGGTGATGGGGACTTGGCCTTGGTGACAGTGACAAGTGGAAAATAAGAGATGGAGTCAAGGGATTTAGAGGATAACTGGACTCGGAGGTAGACTGGAGATGGGAGGATGGAAAAGGACAGGGATGTGTCAAGGGCAATTTAGGATTCTGGTGTGAGTAGCAGCATGGATAATGGTGTCATTTCCTATGGTGGGGAACACTGGCAGAAAAACGTATTTCAGGGGGTGGGGGATGAGAAAAGTATGAATTTGGTTTTGGACAAGCTAAGGTTAATGTGCCTTTGTGACATTCAAATGAATATATCAGTCCATTAATTTATTCAATAAATACTTACTGAGCACTTTAATGTGTTTTAGGCACTATTCTAGGATTTTTCCTTCATGGAGTTTACATTATAGCTCATCCCTTGCCTCTGTGTAGAACCCCGCCCACCTGTCCTAGCCAGACAAAAATCCACTTAGTATTCAATAAGCTCATTCTGAGAGCTGACTACACATGAGACACTGAGCTCAGTGCTCTCTCAATCGGGAGATTCTATTTCTTACCTTCACTTACTGCCTTGCCAAAGTAACCTGTCCTGGTGCCCTCCCTGACGTTACTCAAAAACCAACCTGGATTATGCTGGGTGAGAACACTATCATGGTGGCTATCTCCATTTATCCGGACATTGCAGTAAAACTGTTCACGTTGGAAGCAGAAGAAATATGTTTCCTATTTTCTCATCTATTAAAGTGATGGTCTGACCTACAGAAGCATTTCTCCCTGCAAATATTCAGGCCCTACGATTCAAGAGCTTTGAGAACCCAATGAAGAAAGCCCTGAGGATCCTTAAGCAGAGGCACCAGAGAAACAGAATCTTCGGGAAGAAGGAAATGCAGATTCCAGCTAACCAGTCCTTCCCAAAATGGATTCCATGGAACTTTGGCTCGTAAAGATGCCCAGAAATAAAATGATACCATGATTCAGAAAATTGGAAAAATATTTCATGCTTTATTGCCCTCTTAGAATTTTATGATTGAATAGGAGTAGTGAAAGGGAGGAAAAAATGCCAGGTGTGGTGGCTCATCCCTATAATCCCAGTGTTTTGGGAGGCTCAGGTAGGAGGGTGGCTTGAGGCCAGGAGTTCAGGACCAGCCTGGGCAATGTAGCTAGACCCCATCCCTACAAAAAATAAAAAATAAAATCAGCCAGTCATGGTGGCACGCACCTGTAGTCCCAGCTACTCGGGAAGGTGATGCAGGAAGATCAGTTGAGCCCAGGAGTTCAAGGCTGCAGTGATGCAGTGAGCCATAATCATACCACTGCGGTCCGGCCTGGATGTCAGAATCAGACCCTCTCACTAAAAAAAAAAAAAAAAAAAAAAAAGTACTTCATGATACACATTAGGACATTAAAGGATTTGAAAAGTCCTGCAGCAAAGGAATCTGTTTAAATTCTGTGGCACATGTGTTCCCAAACTTATTTGATCAGCCAACCCTTTTTCTCATAATAGCTATCAATATGCCTGGGATTATATTCTGTTAAAAATATTCACTGATATAATGGGTATAAAAATGGCCATTATTACTTATTATCTACTCTATGTCATACACTTCTCATTATCTCATTTAATATTCAAAAACCTGATATTATTATTATGTAACATTATATACGTGTATGTGAAATTAAATAATTCAAACTTAAAGCCGCTGGAACTTTAAATTATTCTGAGCCCTGAGAGGAATGTGGCTATGTGGCCTGTGTCACACAGCACAGCTGCAACTTGTGCTTCTGTGATTATAGATTAACTCTGACAACCCAAAATAAGTGACTGAGGCAAAGATCTCGATCAACGGGGGTTTATTAAACCAAAGTTTGAGGACGCACCTGGGAAAAACACAAATCATGACAAATCTGTGACTATTCTTCCAAAGGGGAATTTGGGAACTTAGGTAGTTAAGGGAAGGCATATAGGGGAAAAAAAGGAGACCAGGTGCAGTGGCTCATGCCTGTGATCCCAGCACTCTGGGAGGCTGAGGGAGGAGGATCACTTGAGGCCAGGAATTCAAGACCAGCCTGAGCAAGAGCAAGACCCTGTCTCAAAAAAAGGGGGGAGAGTAGGGAGGTGAGGTAAATGGTTACATTCTTGTGAGGCCCAGGAAATCTGGATTTGACATAGATAAGATGACTGTTAGAAGAGAAAAAGGGAGTGAAGGAAGCATCAATAACATAGATGTCAGCCGGGAGCAGTGGATCACACCTATAATCCTAGCACTCTGGGAGGCCAAGGCAGGTGGATCACTCAAGGTCAGGAGTTCAAGACCAGCCTGAACAAGAGTGAGACCCCGTCTCTACTAAAGAATAGAAAGAAATGATCTGGACAACTAAAAATATATATAGAGAGAGAAAAAATTAGCCGGGCATGGTGGCGCATGCCTGTAGTCCCAGCTACTCAGGAGGCTGAGGCAGAAGGATTGCTTAAGCCCAGGAGTTTGAGGCTGCTGTGAGCTAGGCTGATGCCACGGCACTCTAGCCTGGGCAACAAAGCAAGACTCTGTCTCAAAAAAATAAAAAATAAAAAATAATGTAGATGTCCTTGCGTAGGCGAAAGAACGTGCGATCCTGTCTTGTCTCTGTTCAGCACCTGAGAAGATAAATTTATAGTCGACATTATTAGTGTGGAATTGAACAGACTGTATTTTTAGGAACTAGACTTAGCCTGCAGACCCAAAGTTACAGCTTGCATGTTCTTGTTTATGGGAAGCCAGTAAAGAACTTCCTTATGAATGATCTGTGGGGGCAGTCCTTTGCATAAGTAGTTGGAAGAGTAGTCCTGAGATTTTTATTTTCCTTTACAACTCTCTTTCTTATTCTTGTACTGTACTGAGAATTAGGAAGGCCAAGCAGCACCAAAGATAAGACCCCCTCAGGTTATTGGCACTCCTCACAGAGTAATAAAGAAATCTTAATTTCTTGGAATGTAGCAATGTGTAATCAATGAAATTGCTGTAATGTATGCACCGGTCTTACACGGAAAATGTTGTAATCCTGCTAAAATTACTCTGTCTCTGCCTATATAAGTAAAACATTAACTTCTCCATTTTGGAACACTGACCCCATGCGTTTGGAGTTGGTGTTTCCTGGGTGGCTATCCTCAAGCTTTGCACTTGAATAAACTCTATACTTAAGCATATTTTATGAATCTCATTATTTAAGGTTGACATATACATATAGTGAATATATGTATATATGTATATTACACAACATTTAACAGGTGAGAAACTGAGGTTCAGAATAGATAAGTAATTTCTCCAAGGCCACATAGCCGGTAAATGGTGATACGGCTCAGGACACATCACCCAAAATATGACTATAGGAGACCATATTATGCCACCCCAAATATGGCTTTTTAGCGTAAAGATTATTTTGAGTTGATTATTTTGGGAAACAGAAGACACAGGAGAAGTTATCCTTTTATAAGAGAAATTTACATGTATAGAGGAAATCTCCATTTGCAAGAGTGTCTCCCTCTCTGCACTAGGAAGAGAAGGGTGACTAAATCACCAGAGACTCTCATCAGTGAAGAAAGCATTGGCTTAATCTGGGTAATAAACCTTGCTCTTGTGTATGCTACTTTTCCTGATCATCTTCCCATAACCAGCTTTTCCCCATACCCTTCTTTCCTTGTTTCAGCAAACTATAGTATGTAAGCCTGAAGTTTAAACTACCCTTTGAGATTTACTCTTGACAATTTTAGTCTTTGAGAAGTTCCTGAGTATCTCACATGTACACAGGAGGTATAGATGTTACTAAACTTGTTTGTTTTTCTCTTGATAATCTGCCTTTTGTTACAGAAAGTCCCAGCTAATAACTACAGAGGGTAGAGAGAATATTATTCACACACACACACACACACACACACACACACACACACTCACACACACACACACACACACAAACTCACACACAGAGTGGTCAAGTCATGCTTTGAATGCAGGTCTTAACCATTGCTCTATACTGCTTCCCATCTACTCCGAATCCTTTTCCAGGCTTGAACAAACTCACACTATCATGGCAAAGAATTATCCAATCTTGGGAAGTTTAAATATCCCCAAGACAGGGAACTCACTATTTCTCAAACTAACATGTTTTATTATTGAATATTTTTAAGTATTTAGAAAATTCTTTACATTGAGTTAAAATCTGCCTTTTTGTACCTTCTACTGATTATTTCTGATTTCTACGTCAAGAATGATAGAGATTCGGCCTAATGCATTTCTGTTACTGAAAGCTCGGCACTTGCCCTCCAGGCCACATCAGAAGAACAAGAACAAGTGGGTTGGGGACAAGGAAAGAGAAGTATATTACTTTGCCGACAAAGGAGGAGAACAGCAGACTATTATCTCGAAATCCAAATTCCTCCACGTAAGCAGAAATACAGAGCTTTTAAAGGGAGGGCCCTCAGTTCTAGGCTACTGTCATTGAACTACAGTTAATGATTCTAATATCCCATCTCTGCCAAAGACAAAGCTGTGATCTCTGCCCACCTAGGAGCCAGGCACCTGGCCCCCTGGTCCATCTCCCTCCCCACAGTGTAAAAAACAAAAGATATTCCCCTGGCCCTCCTAACCACTAGCCTGAGACAGGGATGATGCAGTCTCAGTTTCCAAAAACAGTGGGGGAAGTTTTAAAAAGACAGAAAATACGTTTTGCCATTCCCCCCACCCCCGCCCCGCCCGGGCCATGCCCTCTGTTGCATGTTCCCCACTCTCAGTTTTATGCTTCTGTGTCTATGGGAGGAGCGGAGGCTACTCTGTTACATTTTCATAGGGGCAGAATTCAAATATTTGAAGACAGCTATTAATATTTTGTCTGCCTTCAGAAAGATAACCAAATTATAATTACATTTTTAGAAATGGACTGTAGTCAATGTGTCAATTGGGACTTGAACTTGGTCTCCAAAATGTTTTGTGTAATTCACATTGTCTTGCAAGATTTTCTAATTTCCATGGCAGCAAAAAGATTTTTTGTTTTAATTATGGGGATATGAGAGAGGGCGAGGATGGCATTGAGAGAGTGTGTATGTGATTTATGTATTCAGATATGCTTTGGAATAATTGTATACAAATGCATTTGATATTTAACAATTCTTAAAAAGAAAGAAAGTAATCTTAGAACAAAGAGGGATTATATAATTGTGTGACAAGAGCAAAGTTATCAAAGTGTGAGCACTCCCAATGTTTCTCCACTGGAGAATTCTTTGACAGATTGGTTTTGGGGATTTTTTTGTCACCTAGAGTCATAAAAATAATGCTACAGCAGAGAAGGGAGGACAGAACCATGTCTTACTTGTTCCTTTTTGTTATAGGGAATTGTGTAATGAGCCAAGGAGAAAGGAAACCTTTTTAATGGAAAGCAAAATTGATCTACATAATAAAGAATAAGGAGGGGAATAGGAAGGGGCAAGAAACTGAAAACCACAGGGGCTAGAAGCTGGGGAAAGAGTTTGAGGGGCTTTGATAAGAAGCTTATAGGCAGTTCTGGATGTGAGAGAATCGGGGAGGAGAAGGAAAGGAATTTTAATAAGTTTTACTGTGGGTTTTGAAATGGATCCTGTTTCATTTTCTTTAAGAGAGGCAGAAATGATTGAAATTCCTTTTTAATTAATTTTGTTTGGTAGATTGTGGTTCTGAGGGTGCAGAATTTAGAAGGATTACAGTTGCTTTTGACGTTCCTGTTTTCAAGTCCCGTATGTATTACAGATGGACATTAGTCCAGAGCATTAGCAGCAAAAACCTGCATGCTACAATCTGGAACAATATTTACCAGAATATTGTAAATGATTAATATTAAATGGTGGGATTTAGGATAATTTCATTTTCTCTTTTGCTTATCTATTTCTCTGAATTCTCTATAATGAACATGTATTATTTTTAATGAAAAGAAATTTAAGTTCATGCAATAATGGAGAATCCGAACATTTTCCTTGGCATGGTGAGGGTGTTTCCCCATGTTTTCTTCAGGTGCTGTTGGGGGATGAGGAGGGAGTGGGGCCAGGGAGGTGTTCCAAAAGGATTCAGAAGAAAACAAGAAGAGCCAGGAAGGTTTACAAGATTTTTAACTGTCTCTGTTCAGAAGCTTAATTTCTTTGCTGCTGCTTAATTCAGGATGTTAACCAGGCACAATGATATGTTCACCTTACTCTATTGAAGTGTAGCAGAATATGTTACCCCAAAATATGCCACTGTGGCGTATTGATTGTTTTGAGCTTTAGACAATGGGGAAGAAACAGATACAAAAAAAAAAACCTCTCTGTCCTCCCCCTATTCGCCTAAAAGCAGGACATAAATTTGTAAAGATACCCCCCTCTTCCCTCTCTACCAGGAAGGACAGAAGTTAATCACTGGAGACAACTCTAGAAATTTTAGCCCAAAGAGGGCACCAGAGGAATCGACATAACAAATCTTCCTTGTTGGCCCTTATCTTCCATTAATATCCTCCATATTTTTATCTTCCCTCAATTTGCCACCCTAAAAACTCAAAGTCCTTTTCCTTTGTCTTGTCATTTCTCAAAAACTTATTATTCTCTTGTTAAGATGCTGTATAAGCCCAAGTTCTATCCACCCCCTGGAGTTACTCATCAGTGAATACTCCCATGTGTATGTGCGATACATGCATTAATAAATGTTTGCTTGTTTTCTCTCATTAATCTATATTTTGTCAATGTGAATTTATTAAAGATGGTAAGGAAGATTTTATTCAGGGGGATTACTATGGCAGGGTTTTGTGGTAGGGGAGAGAGATTAGGCTCAATTCAGAATACAACAAGGAAAAGTGGGGATTTATAGCCAAGGAGCAGGCTGGGGGTCAGTGCGAGGAAAATCACTGAGAAGAAACATCAGAGGCAAGGGAATAGTCTCGCTGGACCAACTCCACGGCATCTTGCTGAAGGCAGGTCAGGGTGATCAGCTACTGAGAATGGCGGAGGAAGAATTTGATCAGATACTGAGGGTGGGGGATTTTTGCTAAACTGACCCAGCTAAGCTAGCCTAAACAGGCCAAAAACAGAGCCCAAGTCCAGGGCCTTGAGGACTTAGAGGAGCCTGACCAGAGTTAGGTCAACACGGTCTTTGTCACCGTTGTTCTTTGGTTTGTGGCAGCAAAACTCCAATCTCTGCCGCGATCATCCCATGGTCTTCTTCCCCTGTGTCTTCGTGTTCCAATCTTTCCCTCCTTTCTCTTACAGAAATTCCAGCCATTGGCTTTAGGGCTCACCATATCCCGCATGACCTCAACTTGATCACATCTTCAACCCCTGCTGCCGAATAAGGTCACATTCTGAGGTCCCCGGTAGACATGAATTTTGGGGGGGACACTATTCAACCCTCTACTGTGGTTGAAACCACGGCTTCTGGTGCTTAAATTCTTGTTCTGCCATTAACTAGCTGTGTGAACTTGGGCGGTTCACGCAACCTTCATAAATGTGTCATCTCACTCATAATGTGTTGATTTCACCTTCTTTGTGGAGCTTTCGTGAGGAGCAACTTAGACAACATTTGTAAAGCGTCTTTGAGCACGATGCCTGTGTTGGCGCTCAGAGAACAGTAGCCCAAAATGAAGCCTCAGAAGCAGCCGCAGAAGCAAAAGTTTTTTTTCCTGACATTCTCCTGTCCTCCTCCCTCTCAGTCCCATTCTCCCTTGAGGCTAGCCATAAAAACTAAAACCCCTCTTCCCCAAGGCAGGTCATAAAAACCAGAACCCCTTTTCCCAAAAGCCAGCCACAAAAACCTTAAACTATGCTGTGTAAAAACTGGCCATAAAGAAATTATCTGACCTACATTGTTTGACTGTAGGTCATAAGACCCCCATTCCAGCGAGGGCCCTGCCCTACACCCAGGAGGAAGGAATGCATGCTCAGAGAGGCCAAGAAGAATCTAGACAGGTCAGGCATGGTGGCTCATGCTTTTAATCCCAGCACTTTAAAAGGCCAAGGTGGGAGGATCGTTTGAGACCAAGAGTTCAAGACTGGCCTGGGCAATATAGTGAGACTCCATCTCTACAAAAAAAATTAAAAATTAGTCGGGTGTAGTGACACAGGCCTGTAGTCCCAGCTACCCTGGAGGCTGAGGCATGAGTATCACTTGAGCCCAGGAGTTTGAGGTTGCAGTGAGCTATGATCATGCCACTGCACTCTGGCCTGGGAGACAGAGTGGAACCCTATCTCTAAAAAAAATTTTAAAAAGAGGCTAGACAGACAGGACCTGCTGGATTCCCTGCTCCGTCTATTAGCATTAGATAATACCCTTTTGTCCAATCATATTTCTACACTGCAGTCCACACTTTTTGAACCTAAACACAAAAAATGGACAATTTTCTCCATATCTTTTGGTCTTTATCCTGAAGTCTCCCCTGTATACACATTAAATAATTTCGTATGCCTTTTCTCCTACTAATCAATCCGCCTCATGTCAGTGATTTTTCAGTGAACCCAAAGGGGGCAAAGGGCCTTGGACCCTTCACCTGGCACTTGGTAAGTGCTCCACAAGTGGAAGCCACTGGGCACCATAGCCCATCATCTGACCCCCAGCCCTTCGCTGGCTCCTTTGTGGCTTATCCACCCCACCTGTCCTGCACCTATTGTTTCATCCAGAGTTTTGTCCTTGACAGATGCTCTTCTTGGGCAGCCCCTCCCCACAGGGCACCTAATCTACTGCAGGGTGAGAAAGAGAAGAAACTTTTTATCTGAGGAACATGGCCCCTTTAAATTATCAGGCCCAGAGAGGCATTGAAAGGTGACAGTAGTCACAGTTGACTTCCACCTTGGGCTAAGTAATCACTTCTTGAAGACACTTACTAAGTGGACTTGAGACTGACCAAGCCATGCCACCATAAAATTAACCCACCAGTGCCACACACTGGACACGTAACTCATACCCTATAATTCAACAACGTATAGCAAATCACTAATCTATGTTATTTCTGTAAGCCAATGAAAACGTCTTTCAAATGACTTTGTATCATCCCATTCCTTGTTCCCTTTTGCCTTGAAAAACCTGCCTGTAAAAAGGCTGAACGGAACACCCCCCAGGGCAACTTGGAGGTGTTTCCCTGGCAGCTGCCCTCACTTTTGCTCAACTCTTCAAAATATATTTTGTGCCTCAGTTTCTTCCTTTAGATGACTCTGTTGGGAGGAAAATTCTTCTTCCAACTTGGGTCCAAGGGTTGGGGGCCTCCAAATTTAACTGACAAAGGACAGATCACAAGGTTTTTTTCACACTTGCATATGGGAGCTTCCAGTAATGGGAAACTCTTGGAATAGCCCAAAGTAAAGGTTTACGTTATCAATGTAACAGAAGAGAGAAGTTTTCAGGGAGAGTATGGAAGGTTCTGTTGGAGTTTTTGATAATAATGGATGGGCAATCCGTCTTCTTGGCAGCTGAATCTGCAGGAAACCCCCCCAGAGGGGGATTAATGGAGCTGCATTTTTTGGGAAGCTCTGCTTTAGTCAGATAAGGAAAGTTCAGATAAGATTTCTTTCTGCATCTTTTGTAGGCCAAATGTTTTCACTTTAAAATTGCCTTGATACCAACTCAAAGTCAAGAGAGTCCCCACAATTCCCACATGAATTTTCCAAGTCTCAGCTTCTAAAGCCAAACTGTCCAGTTCATGCTCCTGCTCTGTCCGTGAGAGCAGAAAGGCCTGGGGTGAGTTACTTCACCATCTGTATTAGGCAGGGTCCTCCAGAGAAACAGAACCAGTAGGGTATATAGAGACGCGTAAGAGGAGATATTTACAGGAAACGGCTCAAGTGGTTATGGAGGCCAAGAAGTTGCACGGCATGCCGTCTGTAAGCTGGAGACCCAGGAAGGGAAGCGTAATTCAGCCTGAGTCTGAAAGCCCGGGTACCAGGGGAAGCTATAGTGTAACTCCCAATCTGAAGCAAAAGGCCTGAGAACCAAGGAGGATGCTGACCTCAGTCCTAGAGTGTAAAGGCCCAAATACCAGGTGCTCCAATGTCTGAGGGCATGGGAAGATGGAGGTCCTAGCTCAAGAAAAGTTGAGAAAGAGAATTCTCCTTTCCTCTACCATTTTGTTCTATTAGGGCCTTCAACTGATTGGATGATGCCAACCCACGTTGATGAGGGTGGATCAGTCCACTAATTCAAACGCTGATCTCTTCCAGAAACACTGTCACAGACACACCCAAAAATCTACAAAGTGAGGATAGGGTGGTGATGAGAATTAAAGGAGCCCCATATGTAATGCATTTGGAATAGCACCTAGACACAGTAAGTGTGATAGAAGTGTTTACTGTCGTTATTTGTATTTTGTCCCTTGAGCACCTCAAACTCAACCCCTTCAAAACTCGACCCCTCATCTTCCCTTTAAACCTGTCACCCCTTATACCTTTCTCCCCTGGGTCGCCCCTAATTGGTATTCACGCTTTTAGCTATATCCCTCCCTCCATCCCCCAAACAGCTACCAGGATGTGCTACCTGACATATAACTGATCTAAACTGATCTGATTTACTCAGAACTCTTTGAAAATGACAGACACTAAATTCAAATCACTCTAAACAAAAACGTGAGAATTTATTGGTTCACATAAATCATCTAGGGGTAGTATTCGCTTCTGGCATGGCTGGATCCAGTTGCCCAAACAAGTTCATCGGGAGGATGTCGCCCCTCTTGGCTCCACTCTGCTTTGTGGCTTCATTCTCAAGCAGGCCTTCCCCAGCCTGGTTAAGAGTTTCCAGGCTTAAATCCTACAATTTTATTAATTCCAAAATAAGGTGAATATTTCTTTCCTAATTTCTTCACTAGAAAGTGCAAGGAAGATTCTCGCTGGACTAGTTTGGGGTATATGCCTGCCCTTGAACCTGCTGCTTTGACACAATATGCAGTGCACTCAGCCTGAAGTCTGAAAATGGGATCAGCCCCGCCCAATCTTGTCAACTGAGAGTGGATAAGAAAAGGCTCCCCCCAAGGGGTAAAGATGGGATTTGTTACCAGAAAGCAGGATACTAGGCAGTCAAAATCAACTGATGTCCTAGCATTATTCTTCCGCCTAAAGCCCCTCAGTGGAGTTTACACTAAGCCCATTTAGGATAAACTGTCAGCCTCTTGGTGTAAAATAGAAGGCTCTTCGCAATTTGATCCTTTTTCTTTGTCTAGCTTCACCTCCCTGACACTCTCTGATGTGCCCTGAGGGCTCCTATAACTTCGCATGTCATGCCCCAGTAGCTCCTTGCATGCAACCCTGAACCACACATTCCCTTTCTGAAATACCCATCCTCTTTCCCTGGCTAGTTCCAACCTGAAGGCTAAATGTGGGTCTCACCTAGACTGGAACAATCTCTCTGGAACACCCTGTTCCGGGCTGTGCTTCCACAAAGACAGCACTTCAACATTTTATTAACACTAAAGAGTTTGACATAGAGTAGTTACCCAGTAACTCCTGAATTAATGAATGAATAAAGGAATGAATGATAAGAGTAGGAATTCAACAAATATTTGTTGAATGAATGTATTGGTTTAAAAGGAGAAATTTATTACCTCATATAACTGAAAAATTCAGGGTAAGACTTGAATATATGAATAAATGGATGGATGAAAGGAAGAATGGAAGGAAGGAAGGATGGATGAATAGGAGGAAGGATAAAAAAAAAAAAACTTTGTAAAATAATTGAAAGAGGTTTTATTCTGAGCTGAATATCAGTGACCACTGCCTGGAGCTATGCAAAAATCTCAAGAGTTCCTGAGAAAGTGCACCCAGGTGGTCGGATTACAGTTTCTTTTATACATTTCAGGGAGACAGGAATTACAGGTAAAATCCTAAATCAATACATGGAAGGTATACATTGGTTTGGCCCAGAAAGGCAGGACATCTTGAAGTGAGGGGAAGGTTAAAGGTTATAGATGGATTCGGAGATTCTTTGATTTATAATTGGTTAAAGAAATA
>RJWJ010025469.1:0-23848 GCA_004363605.1 Indri indri
TAGCACCTCTTGTATACTCCTGGATAGGGTTGGAACGCATTCTACTAAGCGAAGTATCCCAAGAATGGAAAAACAAGCACCACATGTACTCACCATCAAATTGGTAGTAACTGAACAACACATAAGTGTACATATAAGAATAACATCTATTGGATGCCGGGTAGGGAGGGAGGGGGAAGGGGGAGGGGCGAGGGGGAGGAGGGGATGGATATATGCATACACAAAGGGTGCAATGCGCACCCTCCGAGAGATGGACACGCTTGGGACTGGGACTTGGGGGGAAGGGGGGGCAAGGGCATCATACGTAACCTAAACACCTGTACCCCTATAAACAACAAACAATAAAAACAAACAAACAAACAAACAAACAAAAAAACCTCAAGTCTTAGAAATTATTCATGGCTGCAGAATCTGGCGAAGGCAGTATCAAATGCTGGGCAGCGTCTAGTGCCCTGTGGCCATGGTGTTTGGAGGTGGCAGGGGAGGTGGTACCACCTGTGGCAATTTCAGTGCTTGTTCCTGATGCCTAGTTCCCTCATTTCCTGACACTTCCCAAGCCAGTTTCCCACTGTCCTTTCAGTTCTGTGAGCAATCTGAGGTCTTTGTAATAAATTTCCTTTCTATTACATTAACCAGAGATTGTTTCTGTTGCTTGCAATCAAGAATGCTAACCAAGGCAGGAAACAAACAAGTACTTTGCTCCCAGACAGCTGAGTGGCCCCAGATGCACTATTATTCTCTGTTCATAAACCCAATTTGGGATAAGACAAGGTAGAAGCCTTGTCTCCTTTTCACAGTTCTGAGGAACAATTTGTTATGCATGCCAAGCTTAAAGAGAACAAGGTTAAACCATTCACTTTCAGATGGGGCACACTATTTATTGCAAGAGACTGGCCTATCTGATAATTTAAGAAGGGCACTTGGAATTTATTAAATACCTACTGTAAAACAAGCACTTCGTTAGATATTGTCTCATATCTGCTCAATTCCTGACATCCGTTGTATAAGATGAGCATTATTATTCCATTTTACCGAGACTCAGAGATTTTATGTAAGATACTTACATAAAATGCTGCAACTAGTGTGTGGTAGAGAATGACTCCAAAGTGCTTTCTATTTCACTCCATCTCAGTGTACACAGAACACAGAACCAGGTTTGCCTAGTTTAGAAATTTATTTGGTCTGGTGCATCAGAGCTGCTGCTCCAAAGTTAATGCTCCAACTGCTGCTGAGCTGTGATCTCAGGGAAGGAAGTGTCGGGTGGGAACCAGAGGACAGTTCTCACAGCCTGCAAAAATCACAACCCCCGTGCTGCTGGAATCATATTGGGGCTGGCGCATTAATCAGCCTGTGAAAATCTGCTTTCTAGAACCTGTGTTTAGGAAAACCCCCATCCCGTTTCCTGGGGTTTAAGTCTGTAGTAAACCAAAGTCCCATTTGCCTTCTGATATATTTCTGTGCTTATCATTTCTATTTATTTTCCTTTTGAAATGACCTACATTGAGGGCTTTTATTTAGTGTTAATGAGCTCTGCCATTGTTTAAAATATCTTATAAATTTCTGAAAGGTTCAACATTTTCTTCAGTAATTTGTGAGAAATATGGAGGTGTCAATATTAGAAACATAATGGGTCAGATTATTTTTTTCTGAGAGAAGTGTCACAAAGATCATTAGGAACTGAAAATGAACAGAAAACAAGATACACAGTCTATGTATGACTAGTGCGATTTTCATTTCAATGAGCCGGTTAGGGGTATTGCCTTTCGCTCCGTTTATTTGAGAACTACAGAATGGATAGCTCACACTGCTGGAAATTGTGCCACCTTTCTTAAGTAGGATCACAAAACCTCTTCTACATGTCTACCTCATTGATGAATAAAGACATACAAACCCTGCGCTGTTAATAAAAGGGTAGGTATTGCCCATACAGGAGCACGGGAGAGGAAAGTCAGCATCAGATGTGAGGAGGAAATATTTAATAGGTGATACAGGTAATTCCAAGGTTCCTCCTCTCCCAAAATTCTATGAGACGTTGAAAATGAAGAGTAATAACTGAATTTCCCTAAAATAGTGTAATTTGTGTATTGTCAAACCATTATGCTTAAAAATAGCTGTGACATGAACTCAGTAACTTAGATACAAGTTTAAATCTGTTAGAATTTGATCTTAGGGACTACTCCTCCCCCCTTTTGTTTATCATGTCGCCTATATTTTTAATGTGAAAAACTTTCTACAAGTGAGAAGGCAGGACTAAATTTACAGGTTACATTTAATGCCCATAGATCCCTATTTAGAACCATGGGTGATTCTTTTTTAAACATTTTCAGGTGTTATCTCAAGTTAATCGTTTTTAATGTGCTCATTTGTAGTAATAGATGTGTTTGTTATTTCCTCAATGAGTCAACTCCATTACCATACATGATTGACTTTGGTAACTGCGAAAGTTTATAAATGTAAAGCAAGGACAGTTCCTCAATAGATCAGTTTAATGTGCACAGAGGACTTGTATTACTGCAAAACTGCTTCCCCAAATCATTCAAGAGTATCCGCATGTCAGGTCGTGCCTTTCTGTCCTTGGGTTCTATTTTCAACATCTCGTGTTTATATTCAACTGGAAATCTAATTTGCAGAAATGTCTGGGTTTAAAATAGGCTGTGGGGTGTAAACACAAGAACAGGATTGTTCGTGTTATATAATAACACACGCTTTTGACTCCCCAGGTCTTTTGTTGAGCTGTCACTTCGTGTTAGTTATTTGGTGACACTATTAATTTTATTCTGCTACGCAGAAAACTACTTAGAATAATGGATCAGGCTTTCAGTTAGACTCCGTATATCCTCACATACCTTAATAACTGAATAGATGAGAAAATGCTATATAAAATACGAATCTTTATTGCGCTTTTATTTATTTATTGCAATTCTATTTTCTCACTACATGCCTTCATAAGATTATAAATGTAATCCCAAGGGAAAGTATTTAACTCCCTGATATTATTACAGCAAAATTTAAGTGTTGGATGTTAAAATATTTGCTTACTAAACAAAAAAATTAAGTTATAAGGAAAGATGTTTGGGTGAGTGTACTTTTGTTTAACTGTCTTTTGAAAAGAATAATAATGAATAAACATTACTAGCCATAGAGAGTCATTTATTAAGGAAGAATGTACAAAAATGATTACATAAGAATATGGAGGTGAGCTTGGCCAGGCAGGGTTCTGCCTTTTGCCCCTGCACACGGTGGGGAGCAGGGAAGGGGCGTCAGCTTTTCACCTTCAACCTTGGGGGTCCTCCCTCAGATTCTATACTGAAGGCAGCTTTCTTGTCCTCAGAATCTTAATAAAGTATTTTTTACTGGCACATATTTCTTGTGACTCTATAAAACTTTAGAGGCAGCCTCTTAACTGTTGTTATGTACACTCTTGTCTATAAAAAGCAGTATATTTATGAGACAGCATGCCATTGTAAAGGCTAATAACATTAGTTTGGGTACCTTCAGAGTTCAAAACCGATTTCCCCTCAAATTTCTAATGTATTTTTAGGTACCTCTTTTCTTCAACTTTACTATGGTTTAAATGTGTCCCTAAAGGTCATGTGTTGGAAACTTGGTTCCCAGTGCTGTGGTGCTGGGAGGTAGGGACTAGTGGGAGAGGTTTGATTCATGGGGGTATCACTCCCATGAGTGGATTAATGACATTATCACAGGAGGGGCTTTGTTATAAAAGGAAGAATGTAGCTCCCCATGGCTCTCTCTCTCACCCACTCTTTGCCCTTCCACCATGGGATTGAGAAAGAGCAGGGACTCCACTAGGGGCCAGCTGGGCCCTCCAAGCATGGAAATAAAAGTAAACCTTGAGTCCCTTCAGGAGAAGTTCCAGGCACCTAGCTAGCCTTGAAAAGTGAATCAGAGTAACAATGGCTCTCCAGCAAGCCAGAGTCAAGAGGTATTTTGGTTCTCTATGGAAACTAAAAGATGGCATCTGAACATATATTTTTGAGTTGTTTTTCATAACACTCCTACCCCAGATGGAAAATCCAGATAAGGGGAAACTGAGGAATTGAACTCTGATGATGTTCTTTGTACTTAATTTCCCCCTGAGAGGCCTGGAGATAGTTATACCCATATTCACATTCCTTTTCACCAACCCAAGAATGCCTGAATCCACCTATGACCCATAGGCCCCCACTTCAGGATATCCACCACCTTTTTGGGCCAGGCCAATGTATAACCTCCACATACTGATTTACAATTTTGCCTGCCTGAAATACACCCCTGCCTTTGAAAACCTGGGCTTGTAAGCTCTCGGGGAGTTCAGGGCTTTAACATTAGATGCCCGTAGTCCTTGCATGGCAGCATGCAACAAAAATGCCTCTTTCTCCTGCTGCAACTCTTGCTTTAGTATTTGGCTTCGTTGTGCTGGGTGAGCAGACCCAAGTTTGGTTTGGTAATGTCCATGGAGAAGTTCAAGCTCTAAAATTATTTAAAGAGGTTTATTCTGAGCCAAATGTGTGCAACCACAGCCTGGGATACAAGTTCTCAAGAGGTCTTGAGAAAATGCACCTGCAGCGGCCAGATTAGAGTTTGGTTTTATACATTCATGGGGACAGGAATTAAAATTATAAATACGTGGAAGGCATACATTGGTTTGCACTGAAAAGGTGGGACATCTCAAAGCAGGGGCTTATAATTCATAGGTGGGTTTTAGGGATTCTTTATTTGGCAATTGGTTGAAAGAGTTAAGCTTTATGTAAAGACCTGGAGTCAGTGGAAAGGAATGCTTGAGTTAAGATAGGGGTCTGCTAGGATGCTTGAGTTAAGGTAAGGGGTCTTCTGTCTCTCATATGATGCTACACTAGAATCAGTTTGGGAAGTAAACCACATTATATTGGGTAAATAAAACCCATTTATTGAGATTTTATCATTTGTAGGTATGACTCACCAGGCCTCTTAGAAAGGAATTTGGGCAACAGAAATAAACTTAGTAACAGGGTGGCACAGCAAGAAGACCTTTGTCAGAGGCTGGAACCTGGATCTTGGGCTTCCCAGCCTCCAGAACCATGAGCCAATACATTTCTTTTCACTATAAATTACCTAGTCTCAAGTATTCTGCTACAGCAGCATAAAATGGACTAAAACAAAAAATTAGTACAAGAGAAGTGGGGCTGTTGGTATAGCAAATACCTGAAAATGTGGAAGTGGCTTTGAACTGCATAATGCGTAGAAGCTGGAAGAGTTTGGAGGAGCAAGCTAGAAAAAGCCCATCTTGCTATGAATGGAGTGTGAAGGGCGACTCTAGTGAGGGCTCCGAAAAGAATTGCAGGGAAGGTCTGAAACTTCTTAGAGATTATTTAAGTAGTCATGGTTAGAATGTTAGTAGAAATACAGAGAGTAAAGTCCATTCTGATGATGTCTCAGATAGAAATGAGGAATATCTTATTGGAAACTGGAGTAAAGGCCATCCTTGTTATAAAGTGGCAAAGAACTTGGCTGAAATGTATCCATGCCCTAGAGCTCTCTGAAAGGCAGAATTCAAGAGCAATGAACCGGGATATCTAGTAGAAAAAATTTCTAAGCAAAATAATGGAGGAGCTGTGCGACTTTGAACTACATAAAACAAAATGAGAGAAGAGAGAAATAATTTAAAGACATAACTTAATAAGGAAACAGAACATCAAGATTTGGAAAATTTGTGGCCTTGCCACCTAAAGAATGAAATAGCATGCAAGGGTGAGTGTGAGGGTGGGGCCAAGTGACCCTTTGGTAAAAGGATTGGTATGCATAGAAGGATGCCATGTGCTATTTAGCAAGATAATGGGAGAATGACCCCAAAGGTATTTCAGAGATCTTCAAGGTTGTCCCTCCCATCAGAGACCCAGACCTCTAGGAGGGCAGAATGGTTTCAGGGGAGAACCTGGGGTACCCTGCATGGGCTCCCTGTGCAGGGCTCCCCTAGAACTCTGCTCCCTACATTCTGGCACAGTACTCCTTTGGCTGCCCCCGTCATGGCTCAAGCAAGCTGAGGTGCAGTTCATGCCACCTCTCTAGAGGATGAAAGCCATGCATTTTTGTGGCATCCCATGGTCCTAATTCTGCAGGTACACAGAGTATGTGAGGTGTGGAGGCATGGCTACCTCCACCTAGATTTCGAAGGATGTATCCTACAACCAGAGAACCTAGGCAGAAGCCTGCTGCAGGGGCCAAGCCACTGCAGAAAGTCCCTGCTAGGGCAATGCCCTTGGAACCACAGGAGTGGGGCTGCCCCTGAGACCCCAGAATTGCAGAGCTACCAGCTTGGAACGCCAGCCCAGGAGAGCTACAGGCATAAGACTCCGACCCAGGAGAACTACTGTGGAAGCTAAGCCCTGCAAAGCCATGGTCGGGTCGGGAGGGGGTGGTTTCCTAGGGCCTTGAGGCCCAATCCCCCACCCCAGTGTGTTTAGGAGGTAGGATATCGAGTCAAAGAAGATTATTCTGGAGCCTTATGATTGAATGTTGTTCACCCTGTTGGGTTTTGGACATACTTGGGACGAGTTACCCCTTTCTTCATGCCTATTTCTCCCTTTTTAAATGGAAATATCTATCCTATGCCTGTCCTACCACTGTATTTTGGAAGTAGATAATGTGCGATTTCATAGGCTCACAGCTGGAGCAGAATTTGCCTCAGAATGAATTGTGTCGAGTCCCATCCATATCTGATCGAGATGAGACTCTGGACATTGGACTTTTGAGTTGATGTTGAACAAATTAAGACTTTGGGGCAATTGGGATGGAATGGTTATATTTTACATGTGAAAAGGAAATGAAGTTGGGGGGCTGGGGCAGGATGTTATGATTTGAATGTGTCTCCCAATGTTCACGTATTGGAAACTTGATTTCCAATGCAGCAGTGTTGGGAGGTGTTTGGGTCATAGGGGCACTGCCCTAATAGATGGATTAATGCAGTTATCACAGTAGTAGCTTCCTTTATTAAAAAATCAGCTCCCTCTTACTCTTTCTTGCCCTCTCTTTGCCCTTCCACCATGTGAGGCCTTCCATCATGGGATGTCACAGCAAGAACAACCTCGCCAGAGGCCAGAACCTCAGTCTTAGACTTCCCAGCCTTGGGAATCATGAGTCAACACATTTCTGTTCACCATAAGTTGCCCAGTCTCAAGTATTCTGTTACAGCAGCACAGAACGGACTAAGACAAACTTACTCCACTATTTGAAAACTTAGTTTGTATTAACAACAGACTCTCTATTCATCCCAAGCTCATGAAATACTGACTTTGGCCTTTGGAGATGCAAAGTTTCTTAATCTGAATATTCACATTTCAGAGGTAACATGAGCAAAAATCAAGAGGAAAAGTACAAGTACCAAAGATGCTATGGTGGAAATTATGAACATACCATTAGGAGACCATGAACAATGTCAAAATTGTTAAAATAAATAATAATAGTTTCCAAAGTTCTGTGTATTTTGGACTCTAAAATCAGTCATTCTATATAATCACCTGTCACAGTGAATGTGCAGGGATTGGAAAATGGTACTGATGCTGGGAATTCAATGGTAAAGCAGCTTAAAGATTATATATATATGTGCGTGTGTGTGTGTGTGTATATTTATATATAAAATATTTATGCCTCTCCCCAACTCCCTCCACTCAAAGATTTAGCACTGGGCTAGGCACACACTTTACTTATTTAGTCAGTACATGTTGATTTTGGAGTCTCTCTGCTTACTTTTTTCAGTAACTACAAAGCACATCCAAGAAAATGATAATTCTTGTTTCCCTAAAGGGCATAACAATGTAATTGACTTCATCATCCATTCCTTACACACCTCACTCTTTTTGACTATGAAATAAGTCGGAGAGGAAATGTATGGAAGAGTTTTGTACATGATGAGTGTGCGGGAACTGCCGCAGGGTTTCTTTTTTATTATTAATTTAACTATTTCAGATGACAGAAATATTGAGGGTGAAAAAAGTAAAGAGTAATCAGTCAAACGGTTTTTATTCCTTTAGAAGATCACTATCCTCTTAACTCTGCTCACTGATACAACAGAAATCAACAGAATATGTGTGTTTCCAAATTTCAGACAGGCTCTGAAACTTCAGTTAAAAACAATGATATAATTGTTGCTATAGTTTGGATGTTTGTCTCCCAAACATTTTCTGTTTCCTTCATTCCATAATTTTGTATACATCATGTACCTATGGGTTCTCAATAAATGCTAATTAAATGTATCAAGATGTTAAAGACAGCAAGTGAAGGAATTAAGCTAAAAACTGTCTTCTTTGTAGAGTATGTGCAATTGGAGTAGGTTATTGACAATAAAATAAAATCAGAGAACATAACACCAAGTCAGTTGGTTTGCTTTATTCTGACATAAGAAAATTTCCAGGGATGCATCTGCACAATATTTCTCCTTTTTCACAGCTCTGATGATTGACAATTTCTATTTACAAACGCTTTTGATCCCTTCGTTTAAGCAATAGTATGTAATCAGGTTAGACTATTATGGAAGTGTACAATTTCAGAGTGTGGTACTTTAATACACCTATTAGCATTACTAAAACTTTTCCTACTTTTGTTATCAATTATAAAAAGCATTGAATGGAAAATGTCTAACAGAATCAGAGTCTGATAGAGGTCTAAAGAAGGTGTCCTAAGTTTTTGCCAATTTTAGAAGGAAAGAATAGCACAGGGCAGGGAAGATTCTTTCATTCATTTACCCATTCAACATAATCTGGGAGGTTTTGTGGATGCTGACAGAAAGCATGATTCATTATTTTAATTTAATAGATCTTAGCACAGCAGAATAAATTAACAACTATGTGCCAAGGATTATGCTAGGCCCCAAGGCTACAGTAGTAAACAAAAGTGTAAGGGGGGCCTTGCAGAAATAACAGGAAAATAGCCAATTCTGAAATTTCCTAACAACATCTAAAGATCAATCTTGAGTGCTGCCTACTCTCTGCTGTTTCTCTCCCAGAGCTGGAAGACACCCTGCAGGGTTCCATTTTCACAAACATCTGAAAGGAGCCCAAAAGACAGAAAGGAAATGTAAATCTTTCTCTTTACATTTGCCAGAAACTGCTTTCAGAATTTGTTTTATAGCCTCAAGGTGTTCCTGAGAAGCATCTAGACAGACAGCAGGGGGGCAAACACCAGGCCTCAGTTTCCTGCCCAAAACCATATCTCAGGGGCAAAATCACAGCCCCTGCATAAGCCTGGCTACATTTCTGAGATGGTAGTCTCCAGGAACAGAGAAAACAAGTAAGCCAGACAACCCGATGTCTCACAGCTGCCTGCTAATTACTCCACAACAATTATTAATACTGTTTTTTTCTCTTTCTCTTTGTCCCCATAAAATCAGCAAGCCACTTGGCCCGGATGCTGGCCTCTCCCTTCTCTTTCTTTGGGATGCCACACCTCCCTGTTCTCTTTCTCTTTCTTTTTTCTCTTTCTCCCACTCTCTCTCTCCCCACTAAGAAGATAAAATAAATTTTTTTTACTTTTATATCTTAATCTCTGTGTGAGAAATCTTTCTCCATCTGTGCCATGAGCACCTACCAGGCTTTCCATCCTAACAAAAAGCCCTGCCATTTTTAAGCTTAGATTCTCATATAGGGACACAGGCAATAAACAAATAACTAAAATGCTATAATTAATTTATTTTAAGATGGGCATTTTTGCACATTTGAAGACCTCAGAGACATGTATGTATCTTACAGTGCTACTGACCGGCTGTCAGTCAAAATGTAGTTGTTCTCCCCTTATGTCCATCAGAAGTGGTAGAATGAAGTCAGTGGTTTGGGGGAGAATTCTGGAGACGACAGCGCGGTGAGTTCTCTTGGGAAATGCTGCATCACCAGAGCTTTTGGTGGCACAAAGCATGGGGCTGTGTGGGGAAACACTCAGGTCAATGAGTCCAAATCATATGATCCAGAATGGTTGAACTCTGAACGTGATGGAGTTTCAGTAATATCTTAAACAATTTATCCTAATATTTTCCTCTTGGGTTTGCACAATAGTGATATATAATAAAAATCAATGTCCAGATAAGTCTAAAATAGCTCTTTCAATGAGTATAAAATAATTTTGAAATGCTAAGAATGCAATGTTTCAGTCTTAAGGCAGCATTTTTAATTTAATTAATTTCTTAGCAGTATATAAAAGTGTTTCTTGTAATTGGTGGTTTCTTAGATTTCATGAAATATACTTGTATCTTAGATGGTGATAGTACCTTAGAGAACACGAAAACATAGAAGGGTGAATAGCAAATGCCACAGAGTGGGCAGTTTACAATTTTAATCAGGGTAGGCAGGGAAGCCCACTGAGAAAATGACATTTAGATAAGACTTAAAGAGAGACTGAGCTGTGCAGACAGCTGAGAAAAGAGCATTCCAGGAGAGTGAACAACCAGTGCAAAGGCCCTGAGCAGGAGCACACCTAGCTTATCTGAGAAATAGCAAGGAGACCATGTGGTTGGAGTAAAATGGGCAAGGAGTAAAGTAATGGGAGATGAGGAGAGTTCATGGGGGACCAGCTCACACTGAACCTTGTAGAAGATCATAAGGATGCATTTTGACATTATAAGAATTTTCACATTTGTGCTAAGTTAGATAGGGATCCATCAGAAGATTTTAAGCAGAGCAGTAACACGGTCTGGCTTACATGTTTAAAGGATCACTGCAGCTGCTAGATGGAGAAAAAGACAAAAGGAGACAAAGACAGAATCAGGAAGAAAGGTTGGGTGGCTGTCCTCATAATCCGGGTGGGAAATGATGGTGGCGTGGCACAGTGTGGTAGTGTGGGAGAGTTCTGAGAAGTGACTGGACTCGTGACTCATCTTGAAGGTAGATCCAAAAGGTTTTATTGATAATTTGGATAAGGAATGGGAGAAAAAAGGAGACTTAAGGTGACTCCAGGGTTTTTTACCTTTCAACTAGAAAGATGAATTTGGCATTAACTGAGATGGGGAAGAAACATGTTAAGTTTGAGATGCGTCTGTTAGACGTCCAAGGGGAGATGCCACATAGATGACCAGATGTGTGAAACTGGAGTTCTCACTACCAGTCCTTTGCCAAAATTTCCCCAGTCATCTATGTGTTGGCTGGAGTGTGTTTTCTTGTAGTTTACTCAAACTGAGTAACTTTTCCATTGGGTCCCATGTTCATATGAACAATATTCCTTGAGCTCTCACATGTTCAAAATGATATGATAATACCAAGCCCTGGGGAGAATGTCATTGACAGGCATTATCAATCACAGGTTGCCATGTAAATTGGTACAACTACCATGGAAAAAAGTTTGGTAACATATTTTAGATGGATGGAAAGTCTGGGGTGAGGAAGTAACTACTTAAACTAATGCTGACCCAGGGTGGTAACATATTTTAAAGTTGAACATTTATAAAGCCTATGAGCCAGCTCCTATTCCACTCTTATACTTATATTCAAGAGAAAAATCTTAACAAATATATCAGAGGACATGAACAAGAATATTCATAATAGCATTGTTAACAGCATTGTTACAGTAGAAAAAGCTGGAAATAATCCAGCTTTTCAACAAAAGAATGGATAAATTGAGGTATACTCCCATAATGGAATTTTATATAGCAATCAAAATGAATAATCTACAGCCAAACCCAACAATATGAACCAATCAGTAATGTACCATATTTTATTTCTTCTGATATGTGCAATTTTTCTTATATCTCGGAAAGCTTGTCAGATTTTATTTGTCTTTTGCCAGTTATTAAGATGTTGCCTCTTAGCTCCAAATCCACCTCCATATATGCTTTGTGATACAGACTCTGCAAATCACACCGTGCTTTGCCAGCTGGCTCCGTGAAAAGCTTCATCGGTAGGGGGCGCCGGGGGAGACTGCAGTGCTAGAGGAGGAAGGACCGCCCCCCCCCCCCCCCCCCCCCCCCCCCCCCCCCCCCCCCCCCCCCCCCCGCTCCCTTTCCACTCCCCCCAGGCAATCTTTCTTCACAACAGCAGTGGTGGTTCCTTCCTGTAGCAGCAGCTGAATCCAGAGTGTAATTTTTCCATCACTTGCAGAACCAGTTTGGTAACGCCCCTCCCCAGAGATAGCCACCCCCTCCTCAGAGGCCTGGGTCCCAGCCCTAGGAAGCCCCCTCCTCTGGGCTTGGAGCCTCCTCCTCAGAGGTCTGAGTTTCAGCCCCACACAGCTTCTTTTCTAAGGTTGTCTCTTAGTTTCCTTTGGTTTTTGAGCCACGGGGAATGGCAGCTCCTTTCTGTACTTTCTACCTCCATGACACTTTAGAGTTCTCTTTTTGCCCTTTCAGTGGATAACAACTTTATACCTGGTACCGGTGCTTTCTATCAAATTCCTCTGGTCAATTAACTGCCGTGGTTTCTGTCTGACTATTGCAATGGTACATAAAGTAATTGTGTGCTTATAATTCATGGGGTATTAGATTTGAAGTGTCAGAAAGTCACGTAGAACAAAATACCTTTTGCATAAAGGGAAAAACAAATTTAAAAACCAATATATATTTTAGAAATACATGCATGCACACATACACAGGATAGTGCTTACCTCTGGTACGGAGAGATATGGCATGAAGTAGGACTCCATAAGTAGGCATGTTACCATAATGTTCTAGTTCTCATAGTTGGGTTCAGGAGTTTACCATGTTATTATATAAACAGTACCTAAATAGCTACATAAATGCAAATCACATTCACCATACACAGGCACACATATGTCTGCTACATATATCCATAAAATAAGACAAGGCACTGAACATTGGTGAGACTAAAAAGAACTCTGATTAATCTAGTTCTCTAAACATGGGATCAAAACAAAAATTCTTTCCCTTTTTACTTAAAGTAAGGCTTGGCTGAATATAAAATACTTGACTCACTTTCTTTTCTTGAGTATACTGTAGTTACTTCACTGTCTTTCGGTACTGAATGTGTCTGAGGAGAAGTCTGATGTCATCAGACTTAAAAGTGAGTTCATCCTAGTGCCTGTCTACATCTTTAAAGGATTCTAAGTGGGATTTGTTCTGCATCTTTAAAGAAAACTTTATTAATATATGACTCAGTGTTGATGGATCTGGGCCAATGGCTTTACTGAGTGTGCCTTGAATACTTTTTAATTATATATTAAAATAGTCATTCTGTTGGTTTCTTTTGGTTTTCTTCTTTGGAATTCCAATTTAGTATATGTGGGCTACGCTTTGTTTCACTTCTATAGGTCTGATTTGCCTATAATCCTATCTCTTTATTTCTTTTTTATTTTACTCGTGTTCTTTTTTTTTCTATTTCTATCCTCTATGTTCTTTACTGTGGTCTCAGAAGTGTCAAATCTCCCTCGTGCTCTAATTTATTTTCTTATGTCTGTAATATTTTCCCTTGGATTCTTTTCTGAGTTCTGCCATTGCCTTCTGTTTTCTGTTCTTCTCTTCCCTGAGTTTATGTACCTTGGTTTTCATGTTTGGGATTCATTAACTTTTTAAAATCAATGATAGATAAGTTAATTGGCGTCTGCTTTATAGCAACTTTTCCTAAAAACTTTTGTCTATAGAAATGTCTTGCTATATTTTCCCACTTATTTTCTTATTTTATGGATGAATATTATACATTCCTTTTATAAAATTTTTTTATTGTCGTATTGTCCTGAACCAGCTTTCTGCAAGAGGTCAGAGGTGGAGGGATGGATGAGAGGAGCGAGGGCCATATAATGGCTTTCCTGGGTTAGCAACTCAAGAGCTCTGCCTCCTCTGTTAATATGGTGGAGGACCGTTTCCTTTAAATATGATGCAGTTGTATAGCCACATTTCTGTGCTTCTCTGAACTTGACTGAGTTCAAGATAGTTTCTCCAGCCAGCCCTACACTACCCTAGTCCTTCGCCAGTTACTGCAACCAAGGGACAGAACTTGCTTTTCAAGGTGATCCCCACACTTTTAGAGTGTATATTTTATTGGTGCTTTCTGAGATATGCCAGTGCTGGATCTTCCAGGTGCCTTCCACACCTTTTTTCCCATTCTTTCCCAGTACTTTTAACCTCTTTGATCTAACCCTTACCGATAGCAGTTCCCTTAAGAGGGAGTAATTTTCAGGGATATACCACTACTGACTCCTCTGTATGTACCATTCCTCCCCAATGTTCCCCACCTGGCTTCCTGCAGGGTTTTGCTAACCTCGGCGGCTCCTGGTAGCTCTTACACATAAATGGAGTTAGCAGGTTTTTCTGTCTCCTGGTTTCACTGCAAACAAATTTTGTGAATCTTTAAGAAATTCTCTGTGTTTTTCTCTGTGGTTTTCAAAAGGAGTTGAGGCAAGATTCAGAATCAAGCAGGTACCCAATTCCTACCAGAATCCTTCAACCGTATTAAAGAAAAAAATAAAAAATAAAAAACAAAACCCTGCCATTGTGCTCACTTCAAAATCTGTTTTCAATCTTTCAAAAGAAAGATGTGAAAAATGCAGTTGGCCTGAGGTTTGAGGCAGATGTTTTGACTGATTTGTGTTCATCTTGGTCAACTGTGTTCTTGAGGGTTTGGGAGCAGACGGGAGCAACAGGAATTCCGTGCACACGGCCAAGTTGAATATTGAGGATGAGTGGGCAAAGGCTTGCACGGGACCAAATCTGCTACATGATGATCACAATTTCTTGGTGGTTTTTTTTCAGTTAATCTTCATGAGAGAAGTCAAAGGGGCAGAAAAAGAGAGAACACACTAGAATGTTAAACCTGTGAAAAGGAATAGAAGGTGCCAAAAGAGACTGAGTTTTGATTCCTCTGCCAAGAAAAGCAATTACGTAAAAGTTGGTTCAGAAATACAATTTCAGAGCTGTGCAGTCTGAAGAAAAATTTCACCATGATTTTGGAAGCCAAGCATAAGTCAAATTGCAATTGATAAGAAATCTTAATGTAAAGTGGTATCATGTTATTCATTTAGATCTTGCTAAATGTGGAAGCTCTTGCGTTTAGCTAGTGTGCCTTTTTAAAAATATCACATGATTATGGAAAAGGCTTAACTTCCTGGATTGTTAACTTCATCACATCTCTGGGTTATCCATACTGAAATCATTGCATTACTATGCTTACCTGAATCACCATCTATCTGGTGACAATGGCCAGAACTGTAAGTCTTATGTCTTTAAGAAAGAATCAACCAGTCTCTTTGGCAAAAGAAATGTCAGGAAGTCTGGAAAAATCTTAAGACCCGAAGGTCTATAACCCCAATGGCTGGATTTCAGACATCCTGACAGAGGGCAGATGATATTATTTTAGTCAAGATACTCTTTCCAAAATCCTTCAAATTACGGTTGGATGGTTGTCCATCACTTTCTGCCCCTACGTCCAACCCCAATAACCCTGACGTCCCTGGGCAGATACACTATCGGCACATTCCACAGACTGCTGTGCGTGGGTGCCAGCTCGACAGCAGGGAAGTGTTGCTGAAATGGATCTCCCCAGTCCTGGGATCTTGTTCTGCTTTGCAAACACTGCAATGCTTGATTTTGTTTAGGGATTAAGGCCCATGATTTAAATGATGTAGCATCAACAATCCTCTGTTAATCCAGTAATGATTCAACAACTGTTCTTTAGATCCTTTGATTTAGTGAAATGTAATGGGGTAGTTTTTAGATTCCTGAATTCCAGCTACATTAATTGCTATACTTAGAGTGCAGCTGTCGAGACTTTAATCCTTGTTTACAGCAGTGTTATTTAATTGAATTGAATTATGTTAAATTACTCTGAATGTAATAGTGATTGGTCATTTGTTTGTACTATAGTACTTTTTAAAAACTTTTTTTTATTTTGAAAATTATCAGGCTTCGAGGTACAGACAAGATTGGTTTGTGTTTTCTCATACGAACTTCAAATCTCGGAAATAAAATGACACACTGGTGAGGCAAATAGTAGCAGTTTCTAAGCATTTTTCTTTTGGGGACATTTGTCACTTTTTAATGGTAAGTGAAACATTTATATGTGTGTTGCTTTCCAGTTAATGATATGCTTTCCATATCATTAAAAATTAAATAGCCTAAATATTGCTTTTCATTTATTAAATGGAGTCTGCATTGACACATTGTAAGTAGCAATGTAGAAGGACAGAGAAATGGGAATAATGACTAAAAAATGCTGCTTGGAAGACAAAAATCTAAGAGAACATGAGGTAGTAGTGCGTTTCTGTTGTGACCAGGTAAACACTAAGGATATGATACATTTGCTATAGCGCTACGGCAGGGCTCCTGGGTGCCATCAGCTCCTTGGTCCCAGTCTTTCCTTCTCTGTACCTCACTGTCCAGCCTTTGGTGCAGTGTTCCTGAGGGCACCTACATGACACACTCTAAGCTCTCTTTGGAAGAAAACAGCTCTAGGAGTTATTTGTGCTCTGTTACTACATCTTGAGCCATATTCAGGGAGAGAAACCAACCCTGCTACCCTGGTCACCACTAATTGACCTGGGACTGTTGCCTTAGCTGGCATCACCCATGGGACAGGTTGGATACGAGAGAGGCCAAAACTTACATTGGCCTTTGGCCAAACACTGCCCCATGGAGGCACTCACATGGACTGGTAACAGACTGGCTCAATTGTATAAAGGAGTTCTAGAGTGTGCAGAGATGCAAGGTGTATCCCAAAACGTGTAGAGATACTATTCCTCTTCTCCACGAGGCTGGCTCCCTAGTTGAGTGCTGAGGTATGTGTGACGAAGAGTGACTACATAGCCAAGAAGGAGATGACAACCCATGCCACCTGACATGCCCTCGAGTCACAAACCCTTATTACAAAGGTGACGTGGACACCTCCCCTTCTTATAATCTTAAAAAGCCCTCATTATATATCATAATTTGAGCCTCTGCATCAGGTCTCTGTTCCATTTTCCCTCCTATCCCAAGAAGTATAAGCAAGCAGAAATAGGACAAGCTCTGTCGCCCCCAGATGTGGGCTCTATTTCCAATTCTGCTACTTAGTAGATGACAGCCACTATCAAGTCTTCTCTGACCTTCAGATTCATTCTCTCTAAAATGGGCATAACCAGTCCTACCCAGCCTCCAACCAAAATCATTTAAAATAATGAATAATTTTGTAAGCTGTAAACTAATGTACAAATATTACCCTTTCATCCCTTAGTTAAACTACAAGTGCCTCCAATACTGTTGTTGATTTATTTTGATCCCCATGGGCCACATGATAATGTTTTGGATTCCCAGGCAAGTTTAATAAACGCTTATTGTATATGTCACTATGTTATAACTATGAGCCATGCAGGCCATTTGAGAATGCATCACATTCAGAGAAGAGAGTCCAACAGGAATTTGAACCTTGTATTTCTTGAATAAGGTAAAACTCAAAAGCGGCTCTTGCTAAAATTCTCTTCCTCTCATATTATTTAACACCCCACCTCTCCTGGGGCCTGTCGCTTGCCTCCTTTCCTTCACTGTCCTGAATTTTCCAGCCCTCTCTCTCTCTCTCTTCCTCTCTTTCACTTCCCAACTCTACTCTAAGCCCGTCCTCATTAACACATCCCTCCACACTCTCCAAGTGCCAGACCCCACCTCCAAGAGCTTTTGGGAAAGAAAGTTCCACGTTACCTTTCATTGGTGTTTTGTAGGAGTGGGACATTTATCCCTCAGTTCGTTTTCCTGATTCTGGCCCAGGACTATGCATAGGACCAGTGAATTCTTCTCAGGAGGAAAGGGAGGAGAAAGAAATGAGCAACGACAGAGACTGAACTTAATTTGGCAGAGAGAAAAGCTGGGAACACTCACCTCAATTTGAATTTCTATCCCATCCCGCATAGAATGATGGGATGCCTTACGTTCCTACCGGGAATCAGGCTCTAGCAATGACACCAGAGAACTGAGTTGTATTGTCCCTGTCCTTGAAGGCTTCGTGCCTCGGTGATTTGCATAGTGCCTTATACATAGCCCAGAAAGTGGTGTAGGTGCTCAAGGGAGTGATGATAACGAGGTGCGCTCACAAGATCAATCTGGAAAGGGTATACAGAGGACAGGAATTGCTGAGATCCCAGTGACTTCAGGATGTCTTTAGGGAGCTAGATGGTGCTTGCAATAATAAATTTTTCATTGAGGTTAGAGAATCTGCCTCATGTTTGGCAAGCAGAGAGAAGAGGAACTAATTTGATGGAACTAAAAATCTACAAAAGTTTGCCATCTGTCCTTTTATAATTTGATAGGTGGAGAAATGTAAATTTTTTGGACCAGAAGCTGCTGAACCATCATTTTTTTTGTTCTATTTAAATGAATTTTGAAGCTTTTTCATAGGTGGTGCTGAAATGGAAAAAGTTTAGAATTAGAGAAGAAAGTGCTAAGTGACAATGGCCATAGGCTGAGTATCTGTGCTGGTGCCATCCTTCAATCCAATCACTGTTGTAAACATGTCAAAGTCAGGTAAATTCAGCTAGAATTTATGGAGGATTTGCTTTCTATCCAGCACTGTGGGATATTCTGAAATAGTTTTTTCTTTGTAAGTCGGGGACAGTGGTACCTCTCAACAATACCCTAATATGGTGGTTGAGAGAATTAAAAAGGATAATGAATATAAAACCATAAGCACAGTCACTGATACAAAGTAGGAGCTCAATAAATATTTGGGGATAGATGAATGAATGAATGAATGAACTATAGGAGTGGGTTAGCATTGTTGCTGTGTAAGCTACACAATTGTTTTTGTTTCTAAAATAAATCTTAGACTCAGGAGTCAAGAGCCATGAGTGCTGAACTGAGATCAGCTCCCGAAGCCAAGTTCTATAGTATTTAAAAATGTAGGGCCTGCACTCCGGTTGTCTGGCCTGAATCCAGGACCCACCACTTGTGACCTGGATGGAGCAAGTTACTTGACTCCTTCGTCCATCCTTCCCTTTTCTATAAATAGGGTCAGCAACACAGCCTACCTCATGAGATCAGTGTTAAAAGCATTTGGAATTTCTACCATCATCCAAAATCCCCTCCCATCTGGAGCAATTGTAATCCCACTCCGTTTTTTTTTTTCTTTTGTCCATCAGATCCAGACACCTCCCTTCCAATTATCAAAGTCTTGAGCACCATGTTCATAGTCCTATCGGGTCCCTGCCGCCATAACGGTTTGTCCTTCGTACAGAGCTCTGAGCCGGTAGCCCGGCCTCCTACTCCCTTGTCTCTCCCGCTCGAGTGATATTCGCCTCCGCTCCATACCAGCTATCTATTCCTGTGGTCACAACTTACACATTTTGATTTCCTAGGTCTTTTTCTCTAAAACTTTAAATCCTAAGAGTCCCCCTCAGTCTGTAACATTTTGTTCATCCAGATATTTTATACCCTCACACCACATCCCGTGCTGTTTGACCTCTAAGATGCCTCAATATCTTTTATCTTCATTTCCTCCCAGTCAAGCACTCATTCATTCAGCCTAACGTATAGAGCCCTGATGACATGTCAGGCATTGTTTTTGGCCCCAGGCTTACAGAGATGAAGAACATGAATAATTCTCCAGTACTCAAAGAGTTTCCATTATTAGCAAGGAAAGAAAGAACAAACCAGTAATAAAATACCGAGACAACTTTAGCTAACCATATATGCCATGCAGAAAATAAAACACAGTGATGTGGTGGAGAGAATGGTGAGGTCTAGGACAGGAGAAGCGGCTGGCCAAGAGCTTTGGGGCAAGAGTAATCCAGGAAGTGAGACCTGCAAGTTGCAAAGGTTGTAAAGTGAAAGAAGCTTAAGGTGTCCCAGAAAGAGAAGTAGGGCAAGATAACTGTAGTGTAGTGATCAGGAGGAGGATGGCACAAGAGGAGGAAGAGAGGTGATGTCATGATTCGACCTGTCAGTATCTCAGGATTCATTCTTGAATAGTCTCTCTTCCCCACCACCAACGCTGAATCGACAAGTCCTGCCAGTTTTACCAATATCCCTATTATTTTCTCAAATAGGTTCCCTCTACTCCATCCTTATATTATCATTCCACTTGAGGATCTCATCATCTCTCATCTGAACCCTTGTGAGAATCTCCTAAATTGCCTCTTACCTTTAGTGTCTTACCTTCTCAAATCCAATCTTGACAATCAATTGATCTATCTAAAGTGAAAATCTGATTCTGTTCTTTCCATCATCTACAGGATATAAAATCCAACCTTATCACAACAGAAAGCTCTTTACAGTCTGGTAGTAGAGTGTAATGGTTTAAAATATGAGTTTTAAAAAAATGAATCAGAATTCCAGCTCTACTCCTTACTTGTTATGAGGTCTTAGACAAATCATTTAATCTGCCTGTGCCCCAATTTCCTTTTCTGATAAACAGGGATAGAATGATTGTATTGTGGTGAACAGACTCTAGGACTGCTTCCAGCTGTTCTCACATCCTGGTTCTCCCAACTTTGTATAATCTCCTCCCTTTGAATGTGGACAAGACTCGTAACTTGCTTCTAAATAATAGAATATGGCAAAGATGATGGGCTCTTACTTCCACAATTACATTACATACGATTACAACATCAGTCTTGCTGGGAGACTATCCTTTGCTTGCTTTGTTGGGAAGTCCCATGAGGCAAGGAGCAAATGGGAGCTCCAGTGGACAGCCAGCAGGAAACTGAGGACTTAGCATAACAGCCTGAGGAGCTAAAGCTACCAACAACCATGTGAGCTGGGAAACAGATCTTGCCCCCACTGAGCCTCATGTGAGACTATAGCCCCCGCTAAAGTGTTGATTGAAGCCTTCTGAGACTCTGAAACAGAGGATCCACATAAGCTATGTTTCAGGACTCCTGACCCACAGAAAGTGAGATAATAACCATGTGTTGTTTTTAGCCACTAAAGTTGTGGTAATATTGTTATGCACCATTAAATAACTAATAAAAGGACCTAGCCAGAGCAGGGATCATTCGTGCTCACACAATATGCATGTGCTTCTCTTCCTTCCGCAGCCTCTCTTGCAGTGAAGTTGGGGAAGTGTGGAGTCTGCCACACAGACTAAGCAGAAGTGCTTGGAGACCACGTGCTCCAAGTGTCATGGCTACTAGATGTAAGTAGACTGCCTGATCCACACTGGACCTTACGAGATGGAAAATATACCTCTGTTGTGCTAAGTCCCTGAGAATTGAGGGTCTGTGTGTTGACCCTGCATTTAAAACCTCAATTAACAAAACTGCTCCACAAGAGTTATTATAGGACTAACCAAAATAACGTACAAAAGAAAATAGCACGTCATACAAAACTCAGTACACGATACTACTTTAACTTTACCCTGTCTTGCATGCTATATGCCTGCACTTTTGAGCTATTTTTTAGTTCTACAAACACATCATGTCATCTCAAGCCTTCATGCCATTCTCTCTTCTTGAAATGCCCTGCCCTGCCTTGCACATCCTTCAAAATTCGACTGAGGTAGTAGCTTTCCTGGACTAGGTGTGTTCCCCTTTTGTTTCCATAGCAGGATGTTCATTCCTTCCCCAGTGCTGTCCACATTGTGCCCACCATCTCCCTGGACAGATGGTGAGCACCCTAAAGGGAGAGGTCAGAGGCTCAGTCACATTTTAGTTTCTTGATAAATGTTTGTTGATTGACATCCTTGCTTATTACATACTTAGCTGAACTTCACTTTAAAAAAAAAAACAAAACTTCAAACCATTTCCTTTTAGGAGTTTCCCATGGAAAATCTCCTCCTTAGGACAAGAGCTCTTTATTTATGCGAAAAATATTAATTTCCCATGACTTTCCATTGTTCTCTACTTTAGACTGTATTCTTTTTAGTCTTTCTGTCATAATTTTAATTCCCAGCCCCTATAATCATCTTTCCAACCCCTCTCCTTATTTGTGAAATACAGAATTACACACAGTGCTGTACATGGCCCTGAAGTCTCTGCCCTGTGATTTTTTGTTCTTGAACTTGGTGGTGCTCTCTTACTCACCTGCTTGTCTTGGGGGCCCCAGAATCTACCTGTCTTACATTTGTGTACTCTTTCATCTCTTCTCTCTCTAACTTCTCAGACTTATGGGAAACTTGTTGAGAAAGAAGTTAATTTTATCTCTGCATTTTCTCCAATTGAGATGTGTGATTTGAAATTCTAGTTCTGAACTTGAGTGTGCTCCTTCCATACCTTAATGGCACCTGATGATAATGACTGAATTCTCTCTTCTGGACACTGGTGAAAAAGATTCAGCTATACTGAGCTCAGCCTTTTTATGTCTCAACTCTACACCTCTAAATCCCAGGCATAATGGTCATTGCTTGCCCCCATGTGTAACTCACAATGTTGTTAGGAGCTTGAAAGACACGACTTGCAGAATGAACCTTATGAGCTTGTGAATGTGTTTGCTACAGAGTCACAGACAGAAATATAAGACAGCTATTCTGATTTTTTTTTGCTACATTTCATTTTGGCCTTGGATGTGGCAGTATTTTCTTCCCGAAGATGCATTCATTTTCTTAGGCACTATTCACATTAGCTGTGCATTTATAATAGAGTTATTTGTAGACATGTCATGGCAAGGGACCAGGAAAGAGAGACAAGTAACTCTCATTTGGAAAACTGCTCTCTAGACATGATAAATGTTTCCCAGGTATCAGTTATTTCAAGAGCTCAAATGTATCTAAAAGCACCTACATCATGCCCCGGGAGTTTAATAATGATACAATATTATTTTTAATAATATTAATGAAAATGATACCCTTAAATAGCACTAATTTTCCAAGCATTTTCACATATATTATTACATTAGATCACTGCAGAAATCCCGTGCTTAGGTGTATGATGTAATTCCCAATTCAAGATGGGGACTCAGAGAGAACTTCCTCACATTCTCACAAACAGCAATCAGCAGAGTTAGAAAGGGTACTCAGTACTTTCCACCCGAAGCCACTCTGTTTTCACACAGTATAATTTGTTCACCATCTTCTCTATAGTCACTAATAACCTTTACTCATATGAGTCTTAAAAATGAAATCCTTTGCAAGTTGTGTTTGATTTTATTGCTCTGGGTTCCAGCCACATAAACATCCAAGTAGTGATATACTATCCTTTCCAAGATTTCATTTAATTGTTATAAATGCCCTGTGAGTTATTATACCATTTTTATTTAATGATAATAAAAGAGCAAACACTTAAATGGTGCTTTCAACTTGCCAGGCAGTATTTTAAACACTTTACAGAACTCGAGTCATTTAATCTTCGAACAATCCTATGAAGTAGATATGGTTATTAATTTACAGTTAAGGAAACTGAAGCACGTAAAGGTTGAGTAACTTCCTTAAGGTCACACAGCAAGAAGGTAGTGGAGGAAGAGTTTTAACCCCAGCTCTTTGGGTCCAGGAGCCATGACCTTAACCCTGTGCCTTTCACAGCAGAGGCTAAATAAGTTGGTCAAGGTCACACTGCTGGGAAGGGACTGCGTTGGGATTTGGATTTGTACCTGGGTCTCTCTGACTGCAGATCTCACACCAGCCCCTCTATTCCATCTTCACTGCATTGCCGTATTGGCCTACATCTTACCTGAACTTTGGGCTTTCCTCCAAATAGTTGGTGATGTAAACAGGTCCCCCAGACGCTAATGCTAAAGAAACACAGGTTGGGGAAAATGCTCTTTTGCAGTATTATTGGAGTAAACTCTGTTTTTCCTTAGATTGATTAGTTGCAGGTTTAACATTTCCAAACATAATTACCTTTAAAAATTGGTTAAATCTGGAAGGGGCTAAGAGTGTTCAGCAGGCTGGCAGTTGTGTGCAGATTGAATTTAATATATTTATAGAACTATGTCTGTCACTGGGCCTCTGGGAATACTCGCACTATTTAAAATATAAATTAGAAAAATATGCTGTTGTAATTGTCTGCTTTAAGGAATTTTCCCCTAATCATGGTCCTAATTCCAATGTAA